>JAABKJ010007061.1:0-21314 GCA_011634705.1 Andricus grossulariae
GAGATATGACACACTAACCATTTCAGTTTCTCTTCGCCTTCTTTGCTAGTTTTTCATTGTGGAACTGAAATGGTTAACGTGCGATATCTCGAAGAACAAAAATCGGTTCGGGATGATCGAAAATGGAAATGGAAGATAAAAAGGAGTACTAAACGATGTTTTTAGAAAAAATTACTGATCATGTTATATTGCCTCAAATATGGTTAAAAATAGCCATTTCTGCACATTTAAGTTAGGATATCTCAAAAACTTGACGTATAGGAAAAATTTAACAAACGGATTCGTTTTTAGGACACCAAAATCCTTCGGGGCCACATAGTCCGGTCTTTGGGTACAAATTTTGTCGGCCTGTGTTATTTTCGACAGATTGTACATACTTTTATTATCTTTAAATGAGGGAAATATTTACTTGGTATAGAGATATATAAACTTACAGTAGCCAATTTTTCGTCTGGTATCGATAAAATGAGTATCCCTAAGTTCTAGGCATTATACGCGTCTGGAGGTCAATTTTGTCGTTTTCCTCGCATTTCTTGATATCTCTATTTAAAAACCGCCTACAATCGAAATACGTGTAAATTATTACTACCCGGATACAAACTGTATTTAATATTAATATTGGCGTGCAACTTAAGTGGTAAATCTCTTTAAAATGTCGATAGTAAACCCCAACTGTCATTGCTCTCGATTGACTAGTCGCCATTTTATTTCTATGCTCCCATGAAGCTCCGGTGCCGTTCTTAACCTTCAAGTATGGACGTGCGGTCACACAGGCCACACGATGGTTCTGATATGTAGGTCTCCCCCTCCCTGGCCTTCATCGTGATTGCCGTTATTAGCAGCTTTAGTGTTAGTTGTGCTTTTACCGAGGAAGGTGGACCAATGTGTGGTAGTGCGTATAATTAAAAATGTCCTGTAGTGTAATATCAATTGAAAGCTAATAGGCGGTACGTGATATCGCACGTCCACGGCAGCGTCACAATTTTATATTCCTGTTTCAATTTGTTTCAAGATATTTAAAACGTAAGATGTCACACACAAACAAACTTGAGCTTGCTGCGGGTACCCCAGAGTACGGAATGCGGGCCGTCCTAGAAAAATCGTATATCCCGATTATCCCCCATTCGAGCAAAAAGTGACAAATTAGTATGGACGTATGGATGTGAGGTCTCCTAGAACACATCATGCTTCTGATATATGTGTCCCTCCCACCTCTGGTGTAAAATATTATTAATAATAAAAGTTGATAAGATTGATTAATTTCTTACTTATTCCAATGTCCCTTCATATACTTTATAAGTTAGATAACAAACACTTCTTTAATTATTTATTTAGATATAAATATATATAGCGATCTGTAAGGCCTCAGGTCCATGCTACTGCAAAAATGATATCACGTCCACACTTAAAGGTTAATATCACTGTTCTAGCTATACTTATAATGTTTTTCGACTATACGTTATCCCTGGTATAGGGTAAATGGTAAAATAAGTTCAAAGATATTCACTTTGACTGATCCAGGGATCTTTTTAAATTCCTTCGTTCATTTCCAGCTACACGTTGAGCTGTTATAAGGAATAACTGAGGCTCCACACCTCAACTTTTTTCCGTGTACTAATGATTAACAGAAATGTTCTCTAAAATAATTACCGAATCGAGACTGTTTCATCATTAACTTTTTACTAATTCAAATGCAGAATGTAATCAGTAACTTGCACTCACCTATAAAAACTAAATTGATTATCTGCGGTTTCGGAAGACAATTTCCTTCGCAGCCCTTTGAGAGTGGGATGGAATAGGAGAAAAGCAATCTCTTTTTATGAGGTTTGACCCTAAATGCTTGCGCTTAGATTTACACTCGCAGCTTTAGTTCTACATTGTTCTGAGATGTACGAAGAAAGCATTACAAGATGGGAAGGACAGAACAGAAGACAAGCAATAGATGATAGTAGGACGGAGCGTGGACCTGCATAGAGCACGTGCGATACCTCGACATGAGGTACGATGGTACGTGGGCATTTCGAGACTGCCGGCTTATGGACGTGTATCATATTTACGAAGTGTGCACAATCTGGCTCTTGAGTTAGGAATAATGTTACGATCTCGGGGTCGTATCATTATTCGCGCTAACCTATAACTGTGGTCATTCAGATACGGGTGATCCCACAGTCCATTTCGCATTCTGTTTATAGTAGTTGCAATACGCTCCTGGGCTTTTCCCTTTTCGATATTAAACTCAACTGTCCGCAATGCCGCGAACTTATTTCCAAATCGATTCAAGTTTTTCCCAGAAAGTATCATATCTCACCATCTTTCTCGTGTTAGAATAAACTCAGAAAACCGGAATCAGACTCTGATTTCCGGCGATCGAGGGTCGTCTTATCGATCATCCATTCTAAACTTTGCGAATCATAGTTTTAGGAGTGAAAATATTGCCCTATAAGAATGGACTGTTGGATAACAAATAAATCTCGGGGCAATGTCCACCCTTTTCGGAAGTTCACCCGTTTGATTTACTACGCGCATAATGCACTTTGTTTCAGGAGATCCTTACAATTAGCAACATTCAAAGAAAAATAAGCTTTTATTAAAACTTACTAAAAAGAAACCAAGTAATTCACTCTTCAAAGATTAAATTTTTAATACTATTTTCATTATTTTAAGGGCGTTTAAAACAAAGGAAATCGTAAATTTAAGACATGTTTGGTTAGCTTGAGTGGAATTACGTAATTTTTTAGATAAATTCTTCATTTTTGTATATAATATAGACAACATTTTTATATATAATATAGACGACAAATTCTATCCGGCAAGAATCATCAAAATTTATGAATGTATCAGGTATAAAACCAATTTTGCGCCCTTCCTTGCATACAACTTGTAGCATACACAAAGTTTTAGGTTCCGTAGATTTTTGAAATTCAAAAAATTTCCTTTTTCGGTCCACCCTATTGTTAGGATTTTCTAATAATATAAAAATATGGAAGGGTTATGGGGGTCTTTTCTTAACGCCTTTTCTTTAGTAAAAGTATGCAACTTTAACATTGGCGTAATGTTAGAGGTGACACTCACCCTATAGGCGTTACGCCGTTAAATGTTTGTTTAAACGGACCCTAAAATATAGAGTAAAATTTCCTTTTAGCCTGCATTCTTAAGCAACGCTACAAAACAATACTAGAATTTAAAGGTTTACTTGAGAAATAAGCGAACAAATCATGATAAATCCATTTTGTGAAAAAAATGAGTTACGTATATTTTATGCATTTTTATGCTTAAAGGAATATGATTATTGACCCATCATTCAAAAAAATTCTATCTCATTAAAATCTCGCTTTAAAAGTGTGTAACCTTTAAAATATTTAAATTAAAATTCGTTTATTTTTGTTAAAAGTTCAAAACGCTTTAAAAACTGCATAAACACAAGCTTCTATAGGTTCAATAATTTGATAATATTGGATAACCAGTTAGATGGTTTCTTCTATATGATAATATTGGAATTTTTATTCTATCTTTGATGTCTTGAGATAAAACATTTGTGTCTAATTATCGAGGAATTAGCTCGAATGGATTTACATATCATGTTTTGTTCGCTTAATCCTCATTTATTATCCACGATACAAACTCTGCAGAAACTTCAATTACCACCTGAATTGAGTATTAATATAACTCAACTAATGCTCAACTAATATCAGAAGCACAATTCAAAGTTTGAAGCTTTGTAGCTAAATGCAAAGGACTTTCAATGGGATAGTAGATTATTCCAGGTTTTGCCGCAAGTTATTATCCGTTCACTATATCAAGGCCCCTCCAAACCAGCTCTACAATTTTGAAAATTACTGGTAAAAGAAAAATCGAAAAAAAGCACAGCTTATACCATAATAAAACTTACTTAATTGCGCATAAGATACAAGTCTACATTTGTTTATTTATTAATGGAGCTCCTAGCAATATTAGATAAAAAATACTAAATTTTAAGTTTATCATAGTTAATTATTACTCTGTTGTATTTTTTTTAATTTGCAAAGCAATTGAAGCCAAAATTCAACTTTCTAATAAGTTATTGAAAAAACCACGATTTTCATCTTTTCGTGAAGGCTTTTTTTCGAAAGAATTCTTGTTCAGGGAGTCTACTCAAATCCTAGAAAAAAAATTCCCTGACCAGAAAGATTTGATAAATTATATTACGGTATATGCTTAAACATATTAACACCATAGATTAATTAAATAATTGAATAATACTAAAAACATAATTAAACATTTCTTGAATTTTTCTCTAAAGTTCATAAATTTGAATAATGATTCAAACAAATTTTTATTTTATCTTATACTTCAAATTCAGTGCATATTTAAGTAAAATTGATGTGGGTATTATTAAATTCAATTTAAAAAACTAGAATTTTCAACTAAAAAGAATCAATTTTCAACCACACAGTTGAATTTTGAACTAAAAAGGTTCAGGTTTCAACCAAAAATGGAATAGTTCAATTTTCAGTTCAAAAAGTTAATTCTCCACCAAAAACAAATTTTAAACCAGAGTGATAAATTTTCCACTAAAATGATGAATCTTCAATTAGAATAGATGAATTTTAAACCAAAAAGATGAATTTTTAACAAGAAGATTAATTTTAAATAAAAAAGATTATTTTTCAAACATGATGAGTAATTTTCAAATAAAAAGCAGTATTTTCTACACACAAAAAAAGAGACAATTTTTCAACAAAATACGTAAATTTTAAACGAAATAGTTGAATTTTTAACTAAAAAAACAAAACAAATTTTCAACTTCGTAGTTGAATTTAGATGTAAAAATATCAGTTTTCAACTAAAAATGGAATAGTTACATAATGAGTAAAAAAGTTAGTTTTCAACCAAAGTGATGGATTTTCAACTAAAATGATGATTCTACAACTGAAAAGGAATTATTTTAAGTATGAAGATGAAATTTTAACAAAAAAGTTTTAGTTATAACTTTTAAACCAAAAAGGTGAATTTTCAAACAAAAATCTTAATTTTTTACAAAAAAATCGATTTTTCAACAACATACAAGCATTTTCAAAAAGACAAATTTTCAACCATATATAGTTGAATTTGGAAGTAAGAAATATCAGTTTTTAACCGAAAATGAAATAGTTAAATATTCAGTTGAAGAAATTAATTTTTAAAAAAATCAATTTTCAATCAAAGTGATAAATCTTCAACTAATATGATGAATTTTCAACAGAAATAATTCAATCTTAAATCAAAAACATTAATTTCTACTAATCAAGACGAATTTTCAACTAAAAAAAAAAAAAAAATTTCAACCAAAAAATGGATAAATAAATTTTTAGTTAAGAAAATTAATTCTCAAACAAAAAAGATGAATTTTCAACTAAAATTATGAAATATCCCATTGAAATAATTACATTTTCAGCTAAAAAAATTAATTAAGAAAAAACAATTTTTTAACAAAATAGTTAAAATTCAACTGGAATAGTTAAATTGTCAGTAAAAAAATTAATTTTCAGACAAAGAAAAAACGAATTTTCCACAGAACAGTACATTAAAAAAAAAAATTCGATTAACATGATGAATCATCAGCCAAAATAATTAATTTTTAACTGAAGAGTTTAACACTCAACCAATTTAATGTTCATTCCAAAAAAGATGAATTTTGAAAGAAAACTGTAGTAGTTGATATTTCAACCAATAAGGATTTTAATTTTCAATTAAAAACAGTTCAATTTTAAACTAAGAAAGATTCTTCAGTCAAGAGACTTCCCTGTCTTGAAAGAAAATCTCCTGACATTTCCAGGTTTTTCCAGGTATATAAAAATTCCCTGACAATTCCAGGTTTTCCAGGTAGGGTAGACACCCTGTCGTACATAAACGAATTCGGACTTGTCTTATGCGCTCTAAGGTCGGCTTTATGATGGTGCAAGGAATCGTGCCTAAATTACAGAATATTTTTTCTGAAATTTTGAAGCAAAAAAAGATTTTCATTTAAAATAAAAAAAGCGAGTTTTCAATAAGAGTTGAATTATTAATCAAAAAAGATGTTGCAGTCAATAAAGAAAAAAAATGTCATGCAAAATGTTGAATTTTCAAGCAAAAAAAAAAACAGTTTTCTACAAAACAGTTAAATTTTCAAACAAGTAATGGGATTTTTAATAAAAAAGATGAATTTTCTACCCTAAAACACGAATTTTCAACAAAATAGTTAAATCCTCAACTAAAACAGACTTTTTTACGACAATTTTTTTAAAACCAAATACATGAATTTTTAACAAAAATAGACGAAGTTTCAGCTAAAAAATGCAAATCTTCCATCAAAAATGGAATAGTACAAATAGCTTGATTTTTTCAGTACGGATTCCAGGGGGAAGGGGAAGAGGCTATTTGTACTGAAATTTTTCGTACAAATAGCCGGATATTTCGGTAAATGTAGACACTGCGTTTTCGTATTAGGTTCTGTTAATTCCATTCGCACATAAGTGGAAAAACAAGAAGAAGGAGAAATACTGTGAAGCCTGCGATAAATAAACAGGAATTTTGATAATTTATAGACCAAAGAATAATAGTTTAAATAAACATTGAAGTTAATTTTTAACGCATTAAAAATATTAGGTTAGAAAACTGGAAATTTTGAATAGCACACTTTTTGATTTCGGGCTACACACTTTTAAATTCAGACTACACAAAGTGTGCCGAGCTATTCAACATTTCAGACCTTAAAGAAAGTATACCAAAATTATACGTTGGTAAAACTAAATACTTATTGTTATTAAACCACTTTCTTTTCTAAAACTAATTTCATTAAAGTTCCACGTTTACTTAATTAACAGAGTTCATATTTTATATATATATGTTCGTTCCCTAAGTTTATAAAATCTTAGTCAAATTTTTGGGGGTTCGAAGCAAATCTGACGGTAACTTATATGGGGAGGGGGGAGGTGCACAGAAAATCGAATTATGTAATTTGTGGATGACACCTTATTTGTTTATTAATTTCTTATTATTTTGTGAATTTATGATTATTACATTTAATGTTAATACTAATATTAATAGGTGCCACTAATATTATTCAGTAAATTGCAAGTTATACTGCTACAATATTATCACTGAAGTAACATTTTTTTTACATTTAACGTACTAGGTACTACAGTAAGCACTACATTGTCCTAACAAACCGCCCCCCCCCCTCCTTCTATATAAAAGACTACGGAATTTCTGCATAACCCCTAAGCTGTGTATTTTTGGAACTTTCCTTTTACAAGTAATTTTCCAAAATGTAGGGCTGTTTTGGAGGGTCCTTCTTAAAGTGAACGAATAGTAGTCAGATGCAGAGATCTCGACTCACCTAAAGCAAACCGGAATCGTACCAACAACCGAACGAGACTCGGGGCTAAAGAATTCGCAGCTTGTGAGCGATGGTTGAAACTTTCGCTATAAAGCACAAATTCCGCGTGGCAGCTCGAGCGAGCAGCGACGCGGTGGAAAGTTGCTGTCTCTAGCACCGCCAGTCTAGAGCCGGTGCGGCGCGTACCCAACGCCCGTTTTATTCTGCACCCTTGGTCCCCTCGGTACCCCGGGCATACATAGGTTATACCTTATACCTACTGCCGCGCGGTACCGTTACGGAAATTCGCAAAGTGTCTGCATAAATCGCGGCAACTGGGTCGTGAAAACAGCCCTCCTCGAGAATCTTCCACCCTCGAGTCATCACCCCCGGCCCCCTTCCGCTGCCCGCCTTTCTCATCCCCGTCCACGAGGGTGCTCCTCTATCGCGGTACCGCCGCCAACACCAAACTCTCGTCTAGAATTCCGGACTGGTAAATAGCGAGCGAAGTTGCATGATATGTGGCATCGCGGATGCGCGAAACTGCATCGGAGGCAGCCACTGCACGACCATCCAGTCAGCCAACCGCCACCCATCCCCGATTACCCCTTCCAGAGACCTACGTTTGCTGCAAAATAGCCTTCCGTTTCCCCCGAGGGCCCCTTCCCAGTCTTCCGATCGCATCGTCTACGGGACCCGGTAAAGTATTATTACGCAAATTTATAGGAAAACCAATTGCAAACAGGTACATGATGAAGGATTGATGAGCGTAAATGCGAGATGAAACGGGTTTCTCATCTCTCTAAACCTGAATTAGTAACAAGTTACTAATGGCATGGCGCCAAGTCGCTTACTAATTGCTTTAGTAAGCAGTTTCAGTCGAAAAAAGGTAATTCACACATGGCTTGCTTGAACCAATTTTGATTTAAAAGTGCTAGCCCAGTAAACCACAGGATATCATTCTGATTATAAAAATCAGATTAAAATGATCCACTTTTGCGGAACCAAAATTAATTTTTACACAACTTCATTCATATCTGTCGAGTGGCAGTTGTTATACTTTTTATTAAAAGTCATAGGTTAGTCATCACCGACATAATATTTATAAAACAACTTTACCAAGTACTTTAATTTTCAACCAAACAGCCGTATTTTCAATTGCAAGAAAGATAAATTTTCAACCAAAAGTGGAATAGTTGAATTATCAGTATAAAAATGTCAATAAAAGAAATGTTCAACAAAAGTGTTGAATTTTGAACCAAGAAATATTCTTTAGTGCAGAGAGAAAAAAATTGATCACCAAATTTTTAAATTTTCAAGACAAAAAGTTGAATTTTTTACAAAGAAGTTGAATTTTCAACCAAAAAGTATGACTCTTTAACAATATTGTTGAACTTTCAACAAAATAATTAAATTTTCAAACAAATTAAGAAAATGTTAACCAAAAAGATTAATTCTAACCAAAAATATAAAATAGACTTTGCAATAAAAAAGAATTAATTTTCAACCAAAAATAGTTGGATTTTCAACCAAAGAGATGAATTTTCAAATCAAATTATGAATCTTCAACTGAAATAATAAAATTTTTAGTTCAAAAAATAATATTAAAAAAGATATTCAACTCTGGAAACAATTTGTTGTATCTAAAAGCTTTTCTATAGAATTACCTAGTTTCAAGTGTTCCGAATCCCACTTTTCGAAGATTTATAATTTCCTAGGACCAACAAGGAATGTTTTAGAAAATTTCAGATTTCAGTGTGGGATGAACATTCCAATTTTTCTATATTGGGCTATAAATCATATATAAAAATATAATTATTGTTAAAAAAAATGGAGAAAATTATTTCGAAAATTCAGGTTTCTCTCTGCATGTTATTACATATCATTTTGAGTTAATTTCAGGATTAAATACGTCAACTGGCATTCATTGTGAGGCCATCCCAGTTTTTTCTGAACATGTTTTGGGGATGCCTCCCTAGTATGTTAAGACATAAATTAAAAAAAAATCGTTGATCCCCCTTTCAAATAATCTTAATGTTTTTGTGTGAGGTTATTGAGTATATTTCCGTTGAAATCACTGGAAATTGAATTATTATTGGAATAAACCCTTTAGTTTGCATCAAAAGAAATCCTCTACTAATTAAACATTTTTTAACATTCAGAAAGTTTTTAATCTTTTAAAACAGTTGAAAAAATTTGTTTATTTTAAATTTCTCCTTCTTGGTCCATTATCAAGTGTTCCCACCTAAACTTTTTTTTATCGGTTTGATACTTGGCTATATTATAGGCTTAGTAGACCTATATTAATTCACCAAACCATAGGTCCATTTATCAACCGGTTTTCTATATACAGGGGCCTGAATTTTTCACATTTTCAGGTGCTTTTTCACCTTCTCGTTAGTGTAACTTCATTTAGGATTATCCTATTGGACTTTTATTATAGTGCTTTAAAAAGCTCTTTTCATGTACTTTAAGACATCAAACCCCTCGAGTGTAAAAATCTCAATTTGACCATGAAATTATTTTCAGCACGATTTTTCGTCTGCATGACTTCAAAGAGTGTAAGAAAAGGTATTTTTTAAAAAAGAAAAAAAATTAAGTATGTTTTTTTTTCTTCAAAAAATCAATTTTAATTTTGATTTTCAAAAAGAAAAATTCACAATGAAAACAAAAATTGTTATGACAGTCTTAAAGTACATGAAAAGAGCTTTCCAAAACACCATAATAAAAGTCCAATCGGATAATCCTAAAAGAAGTTACACTAACGTGAAAACAAAAAAAACCCTGAAAGTGAAAATTTCAGGGCCCCGTATATTGACAACCGGTTCATAAATGGACCTATGATTTAATGAATTATTATAGGTCCACTAGGACTATAATTTAGCCAAGTTTCAGCCCGATAAAAAAAATTTTAAAAAAAGGAATAAATTTAGATGGGAACGCTTGACGTATTCTGCCCCATAGCCAGAATTAGAATTCAAGTGCACGAAAATTCTCTATAAGATTAAAAAGTTTAAATGTTTTATCTTGAACAGTTCGGCACCTGTTCTAGTTTTCAGAATTTTACAGGATGTTTAATTATGAGAGGCTTTTTTGTGCCAAATTGCAGGATTTATAAGAATAAAAGTTCAAATTCCAGTGTTTTTAAAGAAAATATACTAAATAAACCCTCACAAAAATTAAGTTCACTTAAAAAGGGTCTAGCACTTCTCAGTCAAAATTGGTTCAAGTAGCTTTGCACAATGAGGTTGTTACTAATTCATTTTAGTCCAAAAGATTCTTACAACAATAAATTAGCAATAACGGCTAGGCACTATAGAGAAAAAAAGTGTTGAATCAATAAAATCGGTCTTGTTTTAAGACAAAGCCGTCGTATTTGGAGACAAAAATAGGCTTTAAGTCTAAAGGCGGGCTTTCATCAAGGTAAAACAAAAAGAAGACGTTCAAGGATATATATCCCTAATATAGACCTAAATATGAATTGCCAAATTTTTTGTTCAAAAAGCTTTACTTGCCTATTTAGCGAATTCCTACATTGCTTTAGAAAACGCATTGAAGGGCTATAAGTAATTCTTGAAGGACTATAAAAACTTTAAAGACAGACTATTGAAAGAGAAGGCGTGTACGCAAAAAAAATGTTTTTTTTCCATCAAAAGTTACCCTGATGATAATAAAATGGTAATTATTTATAGAAGGTGAACGCAACTTTAAGTTTTTAAAAAACGTGTACGTTGTTTCCCCGCAGTGGTATTTCAACCCATGAAACTCAGGGCTAAACTTAATTACTGTGTTTGAACATAACCAAGGCACGTTATCATGTCAAACGCTCTGCTTCCTAAAATTATTCAACATAATTAGTATACATAATCGTATTTTCGCATTTTGACTATTCCGTCCCAGAAACTGAATCTTCATACCGGAAAAACTCTTGTGTATATTTTCAGATTTTTAAAATAATAATTGAGCGAGCGCATCACTAATCAATTTCTTATGGACTATGACATAGAAAAACCTCTACTTTTCTTCATCTTCGAATCATACATATAAATTATTGTAATAAAATAATGAAATTTGGTAAATTTAATATTCCGGGTACAAAAATGAGCCTCAAAAATGCGTTTATCAAAAAAATAATTAAAAGTGCTACTTTTTTTTGCTTCAAAAATGACGATTTTTGCTTAAAAAGGCTTAAAATGATGACTTTCAGGAGCTCATTTTGGTATATAAATATGGGTTGATTTAGTTGAAATTTACTGCACTTGTTTTTCGTAGAGTCAAGAATTGATCATTTTGAAGTTTAATATCAATAAGATAATTAGCAAAACCAAGAAGAGATTCGTCCCTAAAAGGCGGAGGGAGTTTATAAATAAAGGAAATAGACGATGAGATAGATGATGATGGGTGGAATACCTTTCCTAAGCCATTTTAACCTTGGAAAAAATTAAATTGTTCAAAAAAGATAAAATTGTTAAAAAATGAAATTATTTAAAAAATAAAATTTACAAAAAATATAGTTTACAAAAAATAAAGTTATATAGATGATTGCATTTAGTTAAACAGTGAATAATTAGTTAATTTAATTAAATGTACTCAAATGAAATTAATTAAAAATAGCGAAATCTACAAAAAATCATTATCATTAATATAATTTATTCCACTATTCTTATGAATTTATTATTTATATCTTCATAATTTTAAACACTGAAAATATTCTAACCAAAATATGAATTCCTAAGAAACATAAGGAGTAGAAGTAGAACAGGTGCAATATACAAAGGTGGAAGGCCTGGGTCTCATACCTGAGTTTCAAGTAAGTAGTTTAGGTACTCCGCCCACTAATTAATGAATCCATTAGAGTAACAAAGGTGAAAATGCAGTTGGAATCGACAGTTGACGATTTTATAAACTCTGATGAATTTTCTTTGCTAAAATCAATTATTATTTTGAAAATCTGAGAAAATACACAAAAATTTTACAACTATGAAGATTCAGTTTCCGGGACGGAATAGTCAAAATTCTAAAATACATTATTTTGGACCACCCTAATAAACACGGTGCTAAAAATGTATCGTTTAGTGTAAGAAAATGTTCAAATATACATTTTCAGCTATAAATAAATATAATTATAAAACTGGAACAAAAATTTAAACTTTGCGTGGGACGCGAAGAATCTTTTCAAAGAATTGATTTTTATAATTACAATAAATACCACTTTTGCACTAGCGTATGAAAATCCACCATTTTATTTTTAAATTCTTTACAGTAAAAGACTTTCATAACACCCGCATCGAAAGTTCGACTTTCGTTGCCTCTTGAGCATGTCGAAAGTTGTGTTTTCAACCCTAGACTAGAAAGTTCAAACAGACGACTGCGAATCACTCGAGAGGCAACGAAAGCCGAACTTCCGATGTGCTTCTTATGATCGAAATTCGACCTGAGATGCCTAGAGCTTGACAAATTTTGTAATTTTATCGATTTTTGTAATAAAGAAGACTCTAGTGAATTGAATGTGGGAAATATGGTTACCAACTCTGACAGCAATTAGTATTATTATTTGGCCCTCGGCGTGCAGACATCTTGGATTCCCCCAACCTTCCTGAAATACCTAATGCGCATGTGGACAGAAAAACACCGCCATTTACATTGATCTGCCACTTTCTTCTCTAGGATAAAAAACTCGATTTTCGACACGCTCCACAGGCATCGAAAGTCGAATTGTCCATTGAGGTATGATTAAATATATCGTACATAGCTAGGGGCGAAAGGCGGATATTTCTGACACTCGTCAGAAATAGCCGCATTTCGCCCCTAGCAATGTAATATATTATTCCTAAAACTGTTACATCTTTACAATGTTCAACATTCAATTCAGTATTTTTATTGCATTCAGGCAAAATTGATCTGATTTTAAGTAGAATAATTCTATATATCAATAGGTGCAAATAAGACTATTCCATCATGTGGTTCTAACATTAAAAAGACGTAGACGTTCATTTTTTTATATTGTCCAGATAATGTAAAAAAAGAACGTCTACGTATTTTTAATGTTAGAACCAAATTATGGAATAGTCTTATTTTTACCCAGCGATTTAAGATTTAATTTTGAATTTCAGATAATGATGTCTTAAATCAGGATCAATTTTGCTTCAATGAAGAAAAATTTCACTGAACGCAAGGCAAATTAATTTTAAGCTGGACAATTTTTAAGAAATAATTTTTTTACTGTATTATCATTCAATACTATTGAACGATTAAATAATAACAAAATTCTATAACAAAGTTTTTATTTATAATGAGATGGAGCCACATTTATTATATGACAAAAAAAAAACATTATGATGCGCAAAACAGCTAGCAATAAATTCAGTAAAATTTGACTAGATTTAAGATTTAATTCTAACATTCAGATGAAGTGTCTTGATCCTAAATTAAGTTCCATATTAAATTAATTGCCGACAACAAAGTGAAATTTACGATTCAGCTACGAAATAATGTCAATGCTATTGTTAATGTAGACATATTCTGAAAATCTGAAATGTATCGATAAATAATAATCAAAATGATATATGATAATGTGTATGATAGTGATTCATCTTACCAGAATATTTAAGGAAGTCAAGTATTGTCCAAAAGGGAACTTACCTGAAACAAATAAATAACGAATTTCATTAAACAAGGTCTAATAAATTAAACAGTTTTAACAACAATATACTCATCTCTGATTGTGAGGGAAAACTTAGTATTAACTTTGTTATTTCACATTTATTGGTCCAATCAAGGCCTAATGCATACGTAGTGTATTTCAGACTCCCATCTTGACTCTATGGATTAGAATATTAAAAATTACCTTCAGATACCATATTAAAAAGTATTATTTGTTGAACTTTGTGTACCATTTGAATAGACCGAAGTTTTGTGGCTTCTGTGGAGAAAACTGAAGAAAAGGCAGCTTGGTTAAGAACGAATTTTAGGATATATCATTGCCACATCTTGTGCCCTAGTAAATTCATAACCAGGAGCTTACTTTAAAGTGCCTTTACTTTGTTACTCCGGTGCCGACCACACGGCGAAAGCAGTAAATCTCAAATGCACTTAATTACATTCTTCGTTACCAGCGTGGCGCTCTTCTACCCCTACACTTCTTTTCATCATCTCGTTTCAAGACTTTGCTAACGATACTTTTAATACAACATCTAGAAGACTCTCTACAGACCACGAATTTTTTCTTTTCTCCAATCCACAACTGCGCAAGAAAAATAAATTATAATTTCCACCGGTAAGAAATCAGAAAGTGATCCAGATTTTTTCTTAAGAATCTAAGAAGAAACAAGACACTCCACACTAATGAGATTCGTAAGATTATTCGATAGTAACATGCAATTATTTTTCCATCTGCTGCTCCCGAGATATCGGGGAGCTAGATTAAACTATGAAAATATTGATTAGAAACAAGACTCAAAACAAAGATACACTTGGTCAGAGTTAGGTTTTGGTAAAAACTACCTACCTCCAATAATATAAATGTTGTAGTTTTGCAATTTTGTAGCTCTAAGCTAATGAAATCATTAAAAATTTTTTTTCAAGAATTGGGAAGAATTTTTATTCGTTATTTTGAAGCTTTGGACTAACAGAACAATTCGTTAAAACTATAATCTTTAAAAATATGAATGAATGTATCCCCTGAAATACAAAAGTGCCCACAAATTATTATTGTGGCTCATTATTGAATCTTTTTTTTTCAAAATTTGATGCTCTTTTTTATTTTTAGTTTTAAAGGTCTAGATTAATAAAACATTTTTTTTACTTTAGACTGTTATATTCATGAATATCAATTAATTCAATGCGAGAATAATAAAAGTGTCATCTGACTAGATTTATTTTTCTTTTTTACTGATTTTATTTTTTTTTAGTCTCTCCGATTTGCTCCAATTTAAACAAATTCAAAACATTTGAATGATTTCAAACGGCTTTTAAAGATATTAAGAGATTTCTAAACATTTTAAAAGATTTCTGATTTGGAACAGGGAATTTCGGAAAAGAATATATAATACCAAATGGAAAATGTGTGCTAAGTAGACTATATTAGTACATATTATTCATCAAAATTTCAATACAAAAGTGGGGTTTTTGAGAATTTTTTCCTCTTTGTCAAAAAAATACAAGTAAGTACCATTTTTATTTTTTTTTACATTTTTTTTTGGATTTCGAAAAAGTGAGAAAAACTGAATAAAATGAAACAAGAAAAAACTTAACACCCCCAAAAATTGCAACAATTGCACAGGTTTTGAAGTAAAATTGACAAAAAACTCATTTTATCCTTAAAATTTTTAAATATTCTTCAAAAATTAGTGAAATTAGGTGCCACGTGCCTACAAAAAAGGGTTTCGTAGACTATTAGGACATTAATTACAGTCTTTCTCTCCTCTACTTCCCCCTCTCATCGCTTCCCCAGATGACACCCCCCTTCCATACTTCCCTTCCCCAACGCAATCCTCTAACCCTCATTTCCCATCACTTCGCCTACTTCCACTACCCTAACTTCCCATGCTTCCACACCCCTCATTCCCCTTTATTTCCCATACCCCCTTCCCCAAATTTCCTCGCAATTATGTTACCCTACTTCCCCACCCATAATTAACCCTCACTTACCATACTTACACTCCCCTCATTTCCTCTAACTTTTCCTAATTCTTACCCCCTCATTTTCCCTACTTCGCCCACTTCTCCTTCCCTCATTTACCCACAAGTCCCGTCACTTCCCCTCCTTGGAAAAAAAGTACGACGGACGGCCATCCTGAACATGTCACCCGCCGGCTTGCATGATTTCAAATGGATTAGGTCTAATATATTTCTGTTGGATTTGGACGGATGACAAAACCTGATGCAGCTAACGCGCGGAGAGTGTGGCTCTCGAGCCGTTTGTCACGCTTGACTGAGCAGCCCCTCCCGCACTCCCCGCATCAAGAAACCGCCGCGCCATCAATTCTCGGAGCGCACACATTCAGTTTGCTGAAATGCAAGTCCGAGTGTAGTGTGACTGGATAGCTCTTTCTTCTCAAAATTTGTCAAATTCACGGTAAAAGAATAAGTTCACTGTCATTTCCGGGTTCTTCCCCATCTCAAAAAATTCCTGTTCATTGCCCGGTTTCCAGTAACCCTGAAATCGTAAAAAATCGTAATAATTATCGTAACAAAGTCAATCAATTGAGAATAGAGATAAAGTGGAATCAATTGCCTGCCTTGCAGAAAAAGTTGTAGATTTCTTTCCAGCTGTAATTGATATATCGCAAGATTGATGAACATGAAGCATCTTATCCTTCATGCCTGATTGGGCATAAACTACAATCAACTTCAAGCAGATTTATGTTTGATCTATTGGCAGAGTCTCTCATATTTCGGATCTGTCTCCAATCTCTTTCCCCCGTGAGCTTGTGTAAGCGAAGAGCAGGTTTGGAATTTGACTGGGACGTCTAGGTACCAGGAATATTACAATTAATCATAATTATGTCAGCAGCACTCCTACACCGACGTCCTTACTAGCGACAGACGGTGGCCTAGATTCGGTATCCTGTCTGTGAACTAGGGTGGGTTCATACCCGGAACGTCATCCACCCCCTCCGATTGAAGTCGTAACGTTACTATACACATACACATACGCATACACTCTACTGAAACTGCGCGAATTTATAATCGAATTCGAACTTCGAATTCAGACGCAGTGGTTCGTTTACGATCGGTAAATAGACGTCATTCACCATAGTCAGCTTCTCCATTAATGGTATTGCATTATTCACCTTTCAGCTGCACAAGCGTCAAAGCTTTTTAACTTTTAGTTTAGAATATATATGGAATTAACGAAAATTACATTCTGTTATTTATTAAAATTAGAGCGATTACGATTCTTTCTGTTTCTTTATAAATATTGAACATATGTGAGCGCCCGCATGAAAAGGGCCGTTATGGTCGGGATGGAGTTACGTATAGGGACATAAACCCGGATAAATTCGTGGCATTTTAGGCCCAAAATGAACCCTCTAAGTTAAAAAACGAGTCACCGGGGCATTTTTAAAGTTGGAACTTCGAGAAACCCTTTTTAGAGAAAAACGCACCTAAACTTGGCGAGTGCCATGAGCACACATGTTATATGTTTTTTTTTAACATGAACTATACCTATTTTGGGTTACTATCTAGATATGAATATAGTCTCAGTTAATTTACTATAGGTCCTAAACTAGAACCGGCCATGAGGGCCCTTTTCATGCTTACATCCGCATATTAATATTGTGAATGAAAGATATTCTTCATTTGAGTAGAAACTCTGTAAAAACAGGGGAAATAAAGAGATTTTTCACTAAAATAGAGACATGTATTCTTTTAAAAATTTTAATCGCTTCAAATTCCAAACCTTTCCAGTCAAAATATTGCACTTTCAATAAGACAGATGAACTTTTAACTAAATAGTTGAATTTCAAACCCAGAATATTATTAAAAAAAAGAATATTCAACAAAATACATAAATTTTCAACCACAGTTGAATTTTTAACTAAAAACAAAATAATTTCCAACAAAAAATGGAATAGTTAAATTTTCAACCAAAGTGGTGAATTTTCAACTAAAGTGATGAATCTTTTACTAGAATAGTTCAATTTTCAACGTAAAAGATTAATTTTCCACCAAGAAGATTAATTTTATACCAAAAAAGACGAATTAAAAAAAAACGAATAGAAATACAATTTTTTCCAATATTTGAGAGAAATGACATGGTTGTATGCATTTCTTGGTTATATTTTGGCTGCAAAAACCCTATAGACATATATTATACAGTCTGTGAGATGTTTCTTAATAAATGCTGACCAGGAAATCGAAAACGACTAATGCCGTTCTATATCTTACAACTTGAGACAATCTATTGTGAAAATATATTATTCTTGAGATAAAAAGAAATGATCCCGTAGTAAAGACAAATTTTCCATGTCCGAAAACGCGAAATAAGTGAATTTGTTTATAAAAATTTTGTATAAACTACCTGTGAAAAGTTTGCGTACATTTGCCACTTTCAAGGAACAGTCGCTTGAAAGTTTATCAAATTTAGCATCATGATCGTAATTTATGAAATCTTGCGTTATACTCATCGCCAAAACCAAGAAAATTATTCCAAGAAATTGGAAAAATTGATCAAATTAAGAGCAAATATTACTCTTTAAATCTGAACAAAGGACACGAGTAAATATTACGTGGTTGCTAAATAATGATAACAAATTTTTACTCGTGGAATGGAAATTTCTGCGAAGATAAAAATTCGATATTCGTTGCTTGTGTTCGTTTGTATCAGAGACAAGGTCAGATCTCAAATATATTTCTTTGGACACAACATCTCTTCGAATTTTGAAAATCCAACCATAATCTTTTAGTTGCGATCATATTATTAGGAGTTATTCACCTTTTGGTAATAACCACTAAAGAATTTGTCGACATTACAGGGTGACCGCAGGTCAGGAAAAACCTGGAAATTATGGGGAAGTCATAGGCTACAATCGTAGAATTCGAATTTTCATCAAAAGCTGAACTTTAAAATTTTCTATAAAGTTCCCTGTAGCGCCTACGCCGGAAATATTTTTTTCTCTACGCAAGAAAGTGTCTATAATCTTAAGAAATCCAAGGAACTATATCTTTGATCTGAATTTTTAAAAAATAAGCAAGAAATTTATTAGTTATTTGAGAATTGCAACGGTATGAAGATAAAAAAAAATTGTTTGTACACTGTATGATGGAAAACTACAGCCAAAACTGTAGAAGCATGTGGCCGTTATTTGTAATGCTTCAGGGAAGCGAAAATATACATTTTTTGTGATGCTCCGACGAATTAAAAACAGGACGCAGCTATTCATCCTTCTTTTTTAGATAATTTTCATATTTATATTGATTAAATATAATTAATAAATATTAAAGTTCTTATCAAATGCAATTAAAGTGTAATGGTGAGGATAATTTTCAATTTCGTCTTCTGAGAATTGATATAATAAGTTACGAAGTTGTTTGCCTTCTTTCACGTTCAAAGCGAGTGAAGCAGAGTTGGTGGTTGAATTAAATTTCGACACGTGAACTGCTGTGTGTCTCAATATTTCACCGTACAAATACTGTAGATAATAGATATTATTAATACGCGGTAATACCATACAAACTATGATTATAGATGGATAGTTTTATGAAACACATCTAATGTAGGAATTGATTTACAACGATACAATAAGTATATGAACCTACAAAATATATTCATTAAATATTATTTTGACAAAATTATGAAATTGAAATCAAGACATCATAAACAATGTAGAACTCAAAATCAAATATTCAAACAAAAATTCATAAATTAAACAAATTTTAATTTTTTTGGTGTACATTATTTAACACATAAAAAATATAAAATCATAGAAAGACGTACGAGTTCGTTTTTCAGACACGTGTATCATTAATATTAGTTTACCTTGAGAATATCAAATCATTTTATAAAATGAAATGTACATAGGTACCCACCTAACTAATTATTTTGGATTAAAATTCTCGGCAAATGTAACATATGTACATTTACTGCTATAAAAGAATCTGAGATTCTCAAGGTAACTAATATTAATGATACACATGCCTAAAAAACGGAAAATAATTTCTTTATCTTAATTTGTAAATTTATAAAACAAAGAGCAGGTGCTACTCCATAATTCTAGACCAAAAACACGAATAAATATTACGTGATTGTGGAGTAATCAGAAAGAATTTTTAGTCGTGGAATGGAAATTTCTGCAAAGCTTAGAATACCAAATTCACATAAATATAATACCTGTCAGCATAGATTATAAGAATGTAACATCGTCTAAATTAGATAAAAAATGTGACTTGCACAGTGTGTACACTGATAATTCCACTTGGAGATATGGAAAAATGGTAGGATCTAAAATAAGCACTAAATAGCCTTCGTCTTCCCACTTTCTTCCATAACAGATAAAGCAGATGAGGCAAATTAATATATAAGGTGAATATATTTCAAACATCTAGCAGTTACCGTTTAAGAAATTCTTCGACAATAAGTTCTAAAACACTGTTTCTGACTTCAAAAAATGAAGATGATCATCCTACTCTTCATCTTGATGGTTTCCTTTAATTTTGCAAGTAAGTGTATTATAACGTTAATATTCCAAGGAAGTATCTATTATTAAGGAATTTCCCATAATATTAACCAGTTAAGTAACTAGGGCTTGTCTTAAGGTCATTTCCGGACTACTCGCCTTACTAATATTATGTATTAATATTATTATCTATACTACTCTTAAATTGCTTCTTATTATTTTGCACTTTTAAAACGATCAAAGTAATAAAAAAGTTAGACAATTTTGAGATTATGTTGACTTCAGGTAGTTGGAAATGGGTTATGGGCGTTATGGGGGTTCGGAAGATGAACGCTGTTACATGTTTTGTAAAATAATGATAAATTTCAGAATATTATGATAACATGAGAAAAATCCGTCACAATTTCATAATTTAATGAAAAATGTTGGACAATTCCATCAGAAATCTCGCAAGATAAAAATACGTAAAAATGTCGTAAATTTCAGAACATTTCAAATTGTGTAAGTGGAATTTATGTGAGTAAACAATTATTAAAGCAATAAACTGTGCATACTTCGTATTAGCAGATTTTATTTGAAAATTGTTAATTCTAATATATTCCTGTGTCAGGAGGCTTCAATATGTCTTCAGGACCACGATGTCTGGTTCCGTCTCACCAGCTAGACATTGGAGACATACCCACTTGTCTTGCATTTATGTCTGTAGCCGTGGCAAGATAAGACCATGTAGACTTAACTGGAGGCACGGAAGGATAATTTATGTATTGAATTTATTACTACCGGCACCCGTGCAGAAACTGCCCCGGTTGGCCCTACTACAACAAGGTTTCTGGTCGGATCCCGGCCGGGCTACCCCTGGTTGGATTTCATGGTCG
>JAABKJ010007062.1:0-21313 GCA_011634705.1 Andricus grossulariae
GTTTTTACTGTTACGGTTACAAGAAACACGTTACATTTCTTGATAAGTAAATATAACATTTCTTTTTTCTGCGTGTAGAGTCAGCCTCTCAAGTTTTTTCTCATTAAGAAGTAATTACCTCTATAATTTATCATTTTCGTCACTTACGAATGTCGCTTTGTCAAGAACTAAACGAAACTTATGAATTTGATTTTAGTAAAAGAAAATGCATCGATGTTAGAAATTCTAAACTTTCCTTACCAATTATAATTGACTTCAGTGTTTTTTCTCGATATGTTCATGAGTCAATATTTTTCAATTGTTGATTTGATGTTTGTAATACGTACGAAAATTCCTCTCTTTCTTCCTTACCAATATGTCAAATTATAATTGTCCTTCACTCACACTGAGAGAAACCCTGTCTATTTTGTATAAATAAGTTAGGGTTGATTTCACCCCTTAAAACATATTTAATAAAATCAGGAATAAAATAAGGGCGCTATGGAAAAAGCATAAGATTTTTATAATTTTCACCCAAACTTTAGTCTGTGTGATCGGACATTATACATATAAATGCTTTTATTATCTAATCAGTAATTCCTAATATTTTCTTATACATGAGTTTTCTATTACCTAAGATAAAACACTTTTTATTTCATTTTTCTATTTAACGCGATAAAAATCAGCAACTACTATTTTTCGTCTGTTTATACAATCTTAAAATACTTATGGTGAAACAGAAAGCTCCAAAATACTTCTGTGAAAAGTAAATGCTAATCAAAATTATCTTGCTTCTGTAAAATCAGTTAAGAGAATATTTGTTTTACTTCAACATGAGGTCAATGACCGAGATCTAATACCCAAGCATCTTTTCATAAGGGCTCTTGTGGAGCAAGAACAGATAATATACAACCATAATCATTGACTATGATACACCTGTTCTACACGGAGAAAAATGAAAGGTCAGTTGGGCCATCTATATGTGCAGTCAGACTATATTGCAGTGTCAACTATAGGACAGCCCTTGAAGATGGCTAAAGCGACTATCTCTAGATGTAAGGAAATTTAAAAACTTTTTATTTATCAACTAAAGATTTGAAAATTGCATCATCAGCATCTACGAATTTTTCCGATTCCAATGATATATTACTTGCCAAGAAAAGTTCAAAATTTGAAGGAGTTCAATACCAAGAAACTCTAGCTCAACATTCAATTTGATACTAAATACTTCTCAAATTTTTAACCTATATAGACAAATTACATGTCGTTGGAATCGGAAAAATATGTAGATTCCAAATACATTACTTTTAAATCGCGGATTGCAGAATTAAGAAACTTTTAATTTCAAAATTTCCTCTCATTTTCCTACAAAGGACCCCTGAGAAAAGGGTTGGTTTGCCCAAGCTCGCAGGTACCTGACCAGAAAGAAGGTCGTTGTTCAGGCTGGTCAGGCTACCCTGACTTGGTCAAGAGCGTGCCTGCCACTGACTTAGACTATAGACACTATAGACTTAGTGATTATTATTTTATTACTTTATTCCTACACTAATTTAAATTGTTCTCTAGAGCTTTGGGATTAACCCTACGCAGGTAAGAAACTAAGGACCGAAGACGTACGCGATGAGATACTTGAGCAACCTGAGTGTAGGCGTACTCAGCTTACAGGTGTTGGCACTTGCTTTGTATATGAGGGACAAGGACAGTTGCCGAGGAGAGAGCAAGAATAACTCAATATTTGGTTCGTGCCGATTTGCACTTTCGAAAGCAGGACCTTTTTCAGGTCTAAAATTTTAAAGGGAGATATTCTTTCGCCTCTGCTATTTCCACTTGACTGCTTTCTTAACAGAGTTGAAGAGTACAACTCGCTTCCTCTTATAAGAAGCTAAGACAAATAACAGATTATAGATTAAATTATACGACTTCTTGGACCGGGGCACAGAATACGATCCTGCTCAGCTCGTCTATCGTTATAATTTAATTTTCTCATGTAGACAGAATATTCCTGCTTCAGGGAAAATGCCAAACTATAAAACTTATTCAATTTAAAATTCATTTAATTGCTCTTAGGCTTTAATTTTCAAAATATATCGAAAGATCTCAAAGGAAGCTGCAGCTTTACGTGCTACTACACAAGGTTTTGCTCCAAAGAATAATCCTTTTTCAGGCAGGATTGAAAGATATAATATTCGTCCTCTCTCAAAGGGTGATTCTCTCTTCTTGGGAGATAATTGTGAATTCAGAGATTGGCTTCTAAGACCGCAAGACTTTCCACACTGGAAGAAAAGTATAGGACTAGTTGAGGGAGATGCAATCTCCCGCTACTTCTAGGGTATTCTTACCCGAAACTTGCCAGTCGACTCGCAATCCCCAACTGCCAGTTTTGGGCTGCGTGGCTCTTTTTATGGACCATGCCCTTCCCCAGTCACTCACTATACGCGCGCGATTTGTTATAGTGTGAGGCTGCGGATTCTGCGGTCCCTCTTTAGTCTTAGATTATGCAACTTTTAGGTACATCATCTTGAAAGTTAAAAGCTTTTTCTACCGAAAGGCTCTATCCTGTGACCCGCTGGTTACGTTTGCCCCTCTTTGAAATTTGAGTTGACGATGTAAAAGAATGACAGTAATGAAACAACAGAAACATATCATATTTGCTTGGTTGATGGTGAAAAATAAATGAACGAAGAAATTTTTTTTTCCTTACTCATCCAATGATATAAGACAAGATAAAGAAAGAAATGGAATGAAAAAAGAAAATATTGTGAAATAAACCATTCTTATCTGCATAACCGGCCGATCGTCATCAATAATTTCAACTTTTAGCGGTCCGCTTTGTTGTTGACATTTGGATTACTGAGAGGATCCTTGAAGGTTGATGTCCACTCTGGCGGTGCACCCCAATTGGGCACACGTTCAGTGTTTGACCTGCTAGCCGGTGGGCCCTCTGAAATTTTGGCGCGAATTGGGCACAGGACCAGAGAACAATGACGCGTAACCCTGCTCAAGCTACACCTCCTACTGTCACTTTTTTCTTTACTTTTATGTCAACACCCATAATGTTTCTAATTTGCGAAAGCATTCTGTACACTATGACTGGCGACGTAATGACGCGTCAGTCTGAAATCCCTTGATTGATTAACAATACAATTTGTAAAATACAGACTGAAGAAGGACAGAATACAAACTATGTCACCAATGTTTTAAATAAGAATGCATATGAAATTACATTAGAAAATTCAGTTTGCTTCGGAATTTTGATGTGTACGAATGTCGCGTTAGTTATTATAAAAATGGAGTTGGAAACTATATTTAGTGGAAAGGGAAAAGTGCTTCTTGTAATGAATAATTACAAATTTACTCAGAGTCGTTTATTAAAATCCACACAAGAGCAGCACTGGCGTTGTATTAACAGAAAGTGTTCAACAAGTGTATACACTTCAGGGCAGGGTCTAGCTTTTTCTAGAAAATGTGGTGAACATAATCACGTCCCTAACAGTGAAAAAGTGATAATCCGACAGACAGTAATAGTGCTAGAAGAAAAATAGACAGAAATTTGTGCGAAAGGCCATCAAAACTAATTCACCGAGAATTGGATAAAAGGTCTCTTCAAGTCCTGACTAGAAGAGATGTAAAATATATTAGAAATAATCTTACGCGTACGAAGTTATTAGCGAAGCCGAAATTACCAAAATCTCCGGCTAATGTCCAAGATTTTTTGTATTCATCGTAATTGGAAATTGCAGATGGCGAAGACTTCCTCATCCACAACGACAAACATAAGAAGATCGTAATTTTCTGCTGTAACGCGAATATAGAGTATTTGTGCGAACAAAAAGACATTCTCCTTGGAGACGATACATTTGAATTTTGTACCAAATTTTTTTCACAATTCTTTATTTTGTACAGCTATTGAAATGGCTTTTACGTACCACTCGTGTATTGTCTACTCGCAGACAAAAAATAAAGCACGTACGCAGAGGTGTTTCGCGTATTAGAACTTTAGTGCAGTGATAAAGGACTAACATCGCAACACAAACAAGTGGTTATAGACTTTGAAATCGCAACACATTTGAGATTGAAGGAAGTTTTCCTGAATGTAGAAGTCATTGGATGACGATTTCATTTAGGACAGTCATGGTAAGTTTAATTCTACGATAATGATTTTTACAGCAAGTGAATAAATTAGGTAAATTATAAGTATATGTAATTTTCAAGTGATTTAGAATTTCAAGTCAACATGTCGCCCCTTGTGCCCAATTCCTGCTAGCTGAAAACTACTTGCCTCAGCTCTGTGCCGAATTCGGGTCGTAGATTCTGAGGGTGGTTGAGCGTGTACCCAATTCGAGTGTGCCCAAAAAATTGCCTGCAATAAAGACATTATCAGGGGACAGTCAGCCTAGGTCAGGCATTTTCTGGAAACCGGTAACCTAGCAGCAGGGGGTAGATTGTCGATCGGACGGTTTTTTGCCCTGCGCGACCTTCCCTTTGTTTGAGATTAGATACAGCCGAGAAAATCCAAAATTTGTACTATAATATTCAAATAAATTTTAATATAATGCATCATTTGAGAAATATTAGTTTCAGCTTATATATTTACGAATCCAGGCATACGTCTTACGTTATAATTGTTAACAATGGTTATACATAAAATAGACGCAAGAAGTGGAAATAAAGTTTGAAATGTTGAAAATTCTCTACATGAATGTTGGTCCAATCGAAACATTTCATCAGGATAGTTTCGAAATACACCTGATATCTACTTAAAAATTGAAATTAAATTTCTCAATGCACTAAAAAAAAGCGTTTTGTATTGAAATCTTACTTTTAATTTGTTAAACAATCGTTAGAAACCGTGAAGTTAGTCTTCAAAAGTAGGCTGACTTTGACCAAGAATATTCTTAATGTCATCAATATTAATTACAGTTTGAGATATATTCGTTTTAGCTTACTTATTTACAGATCCAGGCATACTACGTACGTTAGAATTGTTAACAATGGTTATACATAAAATAGCGGCAAAAAGTGGAAATAAAGTTTGAAATGTTGAAAAAACTCTACATGAATGTTTGCCTAACCGAAAAATTTCATGGGGATAGCTTCGTAATATACTTGATATCTAGTGAAAAATTGGAATAAAATTTCTCAATATACAAGAAAAAAAGCGTTTTGTATTGAAATCTTACTTTTTAATTGTTAAACAATCGTTACAAACCGAGAAGTTAGACGTCAAAAGTAGGCTGACTTTGACCAAGCATATTTTTAATGTCATCAATATTTATTGAAATTTGGGAAATATTCGTTTCAGCATAGTCATTTGCGGATCCAGGCATACCACGTACATGGTAATTGCTAACAATGGTCATACATAAAATAGCCGCAAGAAGCGGAAATAAAGTTTGAAATGTTGAAAATACTCTGCATGAATGTTTGTCTAATCGAAATATTACTTTGGGATAGTTTCAAAATATACTTGATATCTAGTTAAAATTTGGAATTAAATTTATCAATGTACTACAAAAAAAGTGTTTTGTATTGAAATCTTACTTTTTCATTGTAAAACAATCGTTACAAACCGAGAAGTTTGTCCTCAAAAGTAGGGTAACTTTGATCAAGCATATTTTCAATATCATTAATACTGATTACAATTTCTGAAAAATTCGTTTCAGCATATTTATTTAAGGATCCAGGTATACCACGTACATTATAATTGTTAACAATGTTTATACGTAAAGTACCTGCAAGAAGTGGAAATAAAGTTTGAAAAGTTGAAAATACTCTACATCAATACTTGTCTAATCGAAACATTTCATTGTGATAGTTTCAAAATGTACTTGATATCTAGTTAGAATTTGGAATTAAATTGCTCAATGTACTAGAAAAGAAGCGTTTTGTATTGAAATCCTACTTTTTAATTGTTAAACAATCGTTACAAACCGAGAAGTTTGTCTTCAAAAGTAGGGTAACTTTGATCAACCATATTTTTAATGTCATTAATACTGATTACAGTTTGAGAAAAATTTGTTTCAGCTTATTTATTTACGGATCCAGGCATACCATGTACCTTATAATTGTTAACAATGGTTATACATAAAGTAGCTGCAAGAAGCGGAAATAAAGTTTGAAATGTTGAAAATACTCTGCATGAATTTTTGTCTAATCGAAATATTTAATTGGGGTAGCTTCGAAATATACTTGATATCTATTTAAAATTGGAATTAAATTCCTCAACGTACAATAAAAAAAGCATTTTGTATTGAAATCTTACTTTTTAATTGTTAAACAATCGGTACAAACCGAGAAGTTTGTCTTAAAAAGTAGGGTAACTTTCACCAAGCATGTTTTTAATGTCACCAATATTCCTTACAATTCTAGAAATATTCGTATTAGCTTATTTATTTGCGGAACCAGGCATACCACGTACATGACAATTGTTAACAATGGTTATACATAAAGTAGCTGTAAGAAGCGGAAATAAAGTTTGAACTGTTCAAAATACCCTACATGAATGTTTGTCTAATCGAAATATTTCATTGGGCTAGCTTCGAAATATACTTCATATCTAGTTAAAAATTGGAATAAAATTTCTCAATGTACTAGAAAAAAAGCGTTTTGTATTGAAATCTTACTTTTTAATTATTAAACAATCGTTACAAACCGAGAAGTTAGTCTTCAAAAGTAGGGTGACTGATCAAGCATATTTTTAATGTCATTAATATTGATTACAATTCGAGGAAAATTCATTTGAGCTTATTTATTTACGGATCCAAGCATTTCACGTACATTATAATTGTTAACAATGGTTGTACATAAAGTACCTGCAAGAAGTGGAAATAAAGTTTGAAAAGTTGAAAATATTCTACATGAATGTTTGTCTAATCGAAATATTTCATTGTGATATTTTCGAAGTATACTTGATATCTAGTTAAAAATTGGAATAGAATTTCTCAATACTATAGAAAAAAGCGTTTTGTATTGAAATCATACTATTTAATTGTTAAACAATCGTTACAAACCGAGAAGTTAGTCTTCAAAAGTAGGGTGACTTTGATGAAGCATATTTTTAATGTCATTAATATTTGTGACAATTTGAGAAAAATTCGTTCTGGCTTATTTATTTACGGATCCAGGCATACCTCCTACATTATAATTGGTAACAACGGTTATACATAAAGTGCGTGCAAGAAGTGGAAATAAAGTTTGAAAAGTTGAAAATACCTTACATGAATGTTTGTCTAATCGAAAAATTTCATTGGGCTAGCTTCGAAATATACTTGATATCTAGTGAAAAATTGTAATAAAATTTCTCAATATACTAAAAAAAAAAAGCTTTTTGTATTGAAATCTTACTTTTTAATTGTTAAACAATCGTTAGAAACCGAAATGTTAGTTTCCAAAAGTATTGTAACTTTGATCAAGCATATATTTAATGTCATCAATATTCCTTACAATTCTAGAAATATTCATTTTCGCTTATAGATTTACCGATCCAGGCATACCACGTACATTATAATTGTTAACAATGGTTACACATAAAGTTGCTGCAAGAAATGGAAATAAAGTTTGAAATGTTTAAAATACTTTACATGAATGTTTGTCTAATCGAAATATTTCATTGGGATATTTTAAAAATATACTTGATATCTAGTTAAAAATTGGAATTAAATTTCTCAATGTAATAGAAAAAAAGCGTTTTGTATTGAAATCTTACTTTTTAATTGTTAAACAATCGTTACAAACCGAGAAGTTAGTTTCCAAAAGTAGGGTAACTTTGATCAAGCATATATTTAATGTCATCAATATTCCTTACAATTTGAGAAAAATTCGCTTAAGCTTATTTCTTTACGAATCCAGGCATAGTACGTACGTTGTGATTGTTAACAATGTTTATAGAAAAAATAGTCGCAAGAAGCGGAAATCCAGTTTGAAGATTTGAAAATACTCTGCATGAATGTTTGTGTAATCGAAACATTTCATTGCGATAGTTTCGAAGTATACTTGATATCTAGTTAAAAGTTGGAATAGAATTTTTCAATACTCTAGAAAAAAAGCGTTTTGTATTGAAATCTTACTATTTAAATGTTAAACAATCGTTACAAACCAATAAGTTAGTTTCAAAAAGTAGGGTAACTTTCACCAAGCATATTTTTGATGTCATCAATATTCCTTACAATTCTAGAAATATTCTTTTTAGCTTATTTATTTGGGGAACCAGGCATACAACGTACATGATAATTGTTAACAATGGTTATACATAAAGTAGATTTAAGAAGTGGAAATAAAGTTTGAAATGTTCAGAATACCCTACATGAATGTTTGTCTAATCGAAACATTTAATTGGGCTAGCTTTGAAATATACTTGATATGTAGTGAAAAATTGAAATAAAGTTTCTCAATATACTACAAAAAAGCGTTTTGTATTGAAATCTTACTTTTATATTGTTAAACATTCGTTACAAACCCTGAAGTTAGTCTTCAAAACTTGAGTAACTTTGACAAAGCATATTTTTAATGTCATCAATATTGATAAAAATTTGAGAAAAATTCGTTTTGGCTTATTTATTTACGGATATAAGCAAACCAAGTACATTATAATTGTTAATAATGGTTGTACATAAAGTAGCTGCAAGAAGTGGAAATAAAGTTTGAAAAGTTGAATATACTCTACATGAATGTTTCTCTAACCGAAACATTTCATTGTGAAAGTTTCGAAATATACTTGATATCTAGTTAAAAATTGGAATAAAATTTCTCAATATACTAGAAAAAAGCGTTTTTTATTGAAATCTTACTCTTTAATTGTCAAACAATCGTTACAAACCGAGAAGTTAGTCTTCAAATGTAGGGTGACTTTGATGAAGCATATTTTTAATGTCATTAATATTTGTGACAATTTGAGAAAAATTCGTTCTGGCTTATTTATTTACGGATCCAGGCATACCTCCTACATTATAATTGGTAACAACGGTTATACATAAAGTGCGTGCAAGAAGTGGAAATAAAGTTTGAAAAGTTGAAAATACCTTACATGAATGTTTGTCTAATCGAAAAATTTCATTGGGCTAGCTTCGAAATATACTTGATATCTAGTGAAAAATTGTAATAAAATTTCTCAATATACTAAAAAAAAAAAGCTTTTTGTATTGAAATCTTACTTTTTAATTGTTAAACAATCGTTAGAAACCGAAATGTTAGTTTCCAAAAGTATTGTAACTTTGATCAAGCATATATTTAATGTCATCAATATTCCTTACAATTCTAGAAATATTCATTTTCGCTTATAGATTTACCGATCCAGGCATACCACGTACATTATAATTGTTAACAATGGTTACACATAAAGTTGCTGCAAGAAATGGAAATAAAGTTTGAAATGTTTAAAATACTTTACATGAATGTTTGTCTAATCGAAATATTTCATTGGGATATTTTAAAAATATACTTGATATCTAGTTAAAAATTGGAATTAAATTTCTCAATGTAATAGAAAAAAAGCGTTTTGTATTGAACTCTTACTTTTTAATTGTTAAACAATCGTTTCAAACCGAGAAGTTAGTTTCCAAAAGTAGTATAACTTTGATCAAGCATATATTTAATGTCATCAATATTCCTTACAGTTCTAGAAATATTCCTTTTAGCTTATTTATTTACGGATACAGGCACACCACGTACATTATAATTGTTAACAATGGTTGTACATAAAATAGTCGCAAGAAGCGGAAATAAAGTTTGAAATGTTGAAAATACTCTGCATGAATGTTTGTCTAACCGAAACATTTCATTGTGATTGTTTCGAAATATACTTGATACGTAGTTGAAAATTGGAATAGAGTTTCTCAGTACTCTAGAAAAAAGCGTTTTGTATTGGAACCTTACTTTTTAATTGTTAAACAATCGTTACAAACCGATAAGTTAGTCTTAAAAAGTAGGGTAACTTTCACCAAGCATATTTTCAATGTCATCAATATTCCTTACAATTCTAGAAATATTCGTTTTAGCTTATTTATTCACGGATCCAGGGATAACACGTACGTTATAATTGTTAACAATGTTTATACATAAAATAGCCGCAAGAAGTGGAAATAAAGTCTGAAATTTTGAAAATAGTCTTCATGAATGCTGGTCTAATCGAAACATTTCATTAGGATAGCTTCGAAATACACTTGATATCTAGTTAAAAATTTAAATTATATTCCTCAATGTACTAGAAAAAAAGCGTTTTGTATTGAAATCTTCGTTTTCAATTGTTGAACAATCGTTACAAACCCAGAAATTAGTCTTGGAAAGTAGGCTGACTTTGACCAAGCATGTTTTTAATGTCATGAATATTTATTAAAGTTTGAGAAATATTCATTTTAGCTTATTTGTTTGCGGATCCAGGCATGCCACGTACATTATAATTGTTAACAATTGTCATACATAAAGTAGCTGCAAGAAATGGAAATAAAATTTGAAATGTTGAAAATACTCTGCATGAATTTTTGTCGAGTCGAAACATTTCATTGGGCTAGCTTCAAGATATATTTGATATCGAGTTAAAAATTGGAATTAAATTTCTCAATGTACTAGAAAAAAAACATTTTCTATTAAAATCTTACTTTTCATTTGTTAAGCAATCGTTACAAACCGAGAAGTTAGTCCTCAAAAGTAGGGCAGCTTTCACCAAGCATATTTTTAATGTCATCAATATCGATTACAATTTGAGAAAAATTCGCTTTAGCTTATTTATTTACGAATCCACATGTACCACGTACGTTATAATTGTTAACAATGGTTACACATAAAATAGCTGCAAGAATTGGAAATAAAGTTTGGATTGTTGAAAATACTCTGCATGAATGTTCGCCTAATCGAAATATTTCATTGGGATAGTTTCAAAATATACTTGATATTTAGTTAAAAATTGGAATTAAACCTTCTCAATGTACTAGAAAAAAAGCATTTTGTATTGAAATCGTACTTTTTAATTGTCAAGCAATCGTTACAAACCGATAAGTTAGTCTTCAAAAGTAGGGTAACTTTCACCAAGCATATTTTTAATGTCATCAATATTCCTTACAATTCTAGAAATATTCGTTTTAGCTTATACATTTACGGGTCCAGGCATATCACGTACATTATAATTGTTAACAATGGTTATACATAAAGTGGCTGCAAGAAATGGAAATAAAGGTTGAAATGTTCAAAATACCCTACAAGAATGTTTGTCTGATCGAAACATTTCATTGGGCTAGCTTCGAAATATACTTGATATCTAGTTAAAAATTGGAATAAAATTTCAAAATATACTAGAAAAAAAGCATTTTGTATTGAAATCTTAATCTTCATTTGCTAAACAATCGTTACAAACCGACAAGTTAGTCTTCAAAAGTAAGGTAACTTTAACCAAGCATATTTTTAATGTCATCAATATTCCTTACAATTCTAGAAATATTCGTTTTAGCTTATTTATTTACGGATCCTGGCATATTACGTACATTATAATTGTTAACAATGGTTATACATAAATAAGCTGCAAGAAATGGAAATAAAGTTTGAAATGTTGAAAATACTTTACATGAATGTTTGTCTAATCAAAACGTTTCATTGTGATTGTTTCGAAACATACTTGATATCTAGTTCAAAATTGGAATAGAATTTTTCAATACTCAAGAAAAAAGCGTTTTGTATTGTAATCATACTATTTAATTTTTAAACAATCGTTACAAACCGATAAGTTAGTCTTAAAAAGTAGGGTAACTTTCACCAAGCATATTTCTAATGTCATCAATATTCCTTACAATTCTAGAAATATTCGTTTTAGCTTATTTATTCGCAGAACCAGGCATACCACGTACATGATAATTATTAACAATGTTTATACATAAAGTAGCTGCAAGAAGTGGAAAAAAAGTTTGAAATGTTCAAAATACCCTACATGAATGATTGTCTAATCGAAACATTTCATTGGGCTAGCTTCGAAATACACTTGATATCTAGTTAAAAATTGGAATTAAATTTCTCAATGTACTAGAAAAAAAGCGTTTTGTATTGAAATCTTGCTTTTTAATTGTTAAACAATCGTTACGAACCGAGAAGTTAGTCTTCAAAAGTAGGGTAACTTTGTTCAAGCATATTTTCAATGTCATTAATACTGATTACATTTTGAGAAAAATTCGTTTCAGCTTATTTATTCACGGATCCAGGCATACCACGTACCTTATAATTGTTAACAATGGTTATACATAAAATAGCTGCAAGAAGCGGAAATAAAGTTTGAAATGTTGAAAATACTCTACATGAATTTTTGTCTAATCGAAATATTTCATTGGGATAGTTTCAAAATATACTTGATATCTAGTTAAAAATTAGAATTAAATTTCTCAATGTACTAGAAAAAAAGCGTTTTGTATTGAAATCTTACTTTTTAATTGTTAAACAATCGTTGCAAACCGAGAGGTTAGCCTTCGAAAGAAGGGTAACTTTGATCAAGCATATTTTTAATGCAATTAATATTGATTACAATTTGCGAAAAATTCGTTTGAGCTTATTTATTTGCGGATCCAGGCATATTACGAACATTGTAATTATTAACAATTTTTATACATAAAGTACCTGCAAGGAGTGGAAATAAAGTTTGAAAAGTTGAAATTACACTACATGAATGTTTGTCTAATCGAAACATTTCATTGTGATTGTTGTGAAATATAATTGATACATAGTTAAAAATTGGAATAAAATTTCTCAGTACTATAGAAAAAAAGCGTTTTGTATTGAAATCTTACTTTTTAATTGTTAAACAGTCGTTACAAACCGATAAGTTACTCTTCAAAAGTAGGGTAACTTTCACCAAGCATATTTTTAATGTCATCAATATTCCTTACAAATATGGAAATATTTGTTTTGGCTTATTGATTTACGGAACCAGGCATACCACGTACATTATAATTGTTAACAATGGTTACACATAAAGTACCTGCAAGGAGTGGAAATAAAGTTTGAAAAGTTGAAAATACTCTACATGAATGTTTGTCCAATCGAAAAATTTCATTGTGATTGTTTTGAAATATAATTGATATCTAGTTAAACATTGAAATAGAATTTGTCAATACTCTAGAAAAAAAGCGTTTGGTATTGAAATTTTACTGTTTAAATGTTAAACAAGCTTTACAAACCGAGAAGTTAGTCTTCAAAAGTAGGGTAACTTTGGTCAAGCATATTTTTAATGTCAATAATGTTGATTACAATTTGAGAAAAATTCGTCTCAGCTTATTTATTCACTGATCCAGGCATAACTCGTACATTATAATTGTTAACAATGGTTATACATAAAGTAGCTGCAGGAAATGGAAATAAAGTTTGAAATGTTTAAAATACTTTACATGAATGTTTGTGTAATCGAAACGTTTCATTCTGATTGTTTAGAAATATACTTGATATCTAGCTAAAAATTAGAATAGGATTTCTCAATACTATAGAAAAAAAGCATTTCGTATTGAAATCTTACTTTTTAATTGTTAGACAATCATTACAAACAAAGAAGTTAGTCTTAAAAAGTAGGGTAACTTTCACCAAGGATATTTTTAATGTCATCAATATTCCTCACACTTTTAGAAATATTCTTTCTAGCTCATTTATTTACGGATCCAGGCATACCACGTACATTATAATTGTTAACAATGTTTATACATAAAATAGTCGCAAGAAGCGGAAATCAAGTTTGAAAAGTTGAAAATACTCTACATGAATGTTTGTCTAATCGAAATTTATTGGGCTAGCTTCGAAATATACTTGATATCTAGTGAAAAATTGGAATAAAATTTCTCAGTATACTAAAAAAAAGCGTTTTGTATTGAAATCTTACTTTTTAATTGTTAAACAATCGTTGCAAACCGAGAAGTTAGTTTCCAAATGTAGGGTAACTTTGATCAAGCATATATTTAATGTCATCAATATTCCTTACAATTCTAGAAATATTCGTTTTAGCTTATTCATTTACGGATTCAGGAACACCACGTACGTTATAATTGTTAACAATGGTTATGCATAAGATAGTCGCAAGAAGCGGAAATAAAGTTTGAAAAGTTGAAAATACCCTACATGAATGTTGGTCTAATCGAAAATTTTCATTGGGCTATCTTCGAAATATACTTGATATCTAGATAAAAATTGGAATTAAATTTCTCAACATACTAGAAAAAATGCAATTTGTATTGAAATTTTACTTTTTAATTGTTAAACATTCGTTACAAACCCAGAAGTTAGTCATGATATGTAGGCTGACTTTGACCAAGCATGTTTTTAATGTCACTAATAATTATTAACTTTTGAGAAATATTCGTTTGAGCTGATTTATTTACGGATCCAAGCATACCAAGTACATTATAATTGTCAACAATGGTTACACATAAAGTATCTGCAAGAAATGGAGAGAAAGTTTAAAATGTTGAAAATACTCTACATGAATGTTTGTCTAATGGAAACATTTCATTGGGCTAGCTTCGAAATATACTTGATATCTAGTGGAAAATTGGAACGAAGTTTCTCAATATGCTAAAAAAAAGCGTTTTGTATTGAAAGCTTACTTTTTAATTGTTAAACAATCGTTAGAAACCAAGAAGTTAGTCTTCAAAAGTAGGGCAGCTCTCACGAAGCATATTTTTAATGTCATCAATATTGGTTACAATTTGAGAAAATTCGCTTTAACTTATAGACTTACGGATCCAGGCATACCACGTACATTATAATTGTTAACAATGGTTATACATAAAGTAGCTGCAAGAAATGGAAATAAAGTTTGAAATGTTCAAAATACCCTACAAGAATGTTTGTCTGATCGAAACATTTCATTGGGCTAGCTTCGAAATATACTTGATATCTAGTTAAAAATTGGAATAAAATTTCAAAATATACTAGAAAAAAAGCATTTTGTATTGAAATCTTAATCTTCATTTGCTAAACAATCGTTACAAACCGACAAGTTAGTCTTCAAAAGTAAGGTAACTTTAACCAAGCATATTTTTAATGTCATCAATATTCCTTACAATTCTAGAAATATTCGTTTTAGCTTATTTATTTACGGATCCTGGCATATTACGTACATTATAATTGTTAACAATGGTTATACATAAATAAGCTGCAAGAAATGGAAATAAAGTTTGAAATGTTGAAAATACTTTACATGAATGTTTGTCTAATCAAAACGTTTCATTGTGATTGTTTCGAAACATACTTGATATCTAGTTCAAAATTGGAATAGAATTTTTCAATACTCAAGAAAAAAGCGTTTTGTATTGTAATCATACTATTTAATTTTTAAACAATCGTTACAAACCGATAAGTTAGTCTTAAAAAGTAGGGTAACTTTCACCAAGCATATTTCTAATGTCATCAATATTCCTTACAATTCTAGAAATATTCGTTTTAGCTTATTTATTCGCAGAACCAGGCATACCACGTACATGATAATTATTAACAATGTTTATACATAAAGTAGCTGCAAGAAGTGGAAAAAAAGTTTGAAATGTTCAAAATACCCTACATGAATGATTGTCTAATCGAAACATTTCATTGGGCTAGCTTCGAAATACACTTGATATCTAGTTAAAAATTGGAATTAAATTTCTCAATGTACTAGAAAAAAAGCGTTTTGTATTGAAATCTTGCTTTTTAATTGTTAAACAATCGTTACGAACCGAGAAGTTAGTCTTCAAAAGTAGGGTAACTTTGTTCAAGCATATTTTCAATGTCATTAATACTGATTACATTTTGAGAAAAATTCGTTTCAGCTTATTTATTCACGGATCCAGGCATACCACGTACCTTATAATTGTTAACAATGGTTATACATAAAATAGCTGCAAGAAGCGGAAATAAAGTTTGAAATGTTGAAAATACTCTACATGAATTTTTGTCTAATCGAAATATTTCATTGGGATAGTTTCAAAATATACTTGATATCTAGTTAAAAATTAGAATTAAATTTCTCAATGTACTAGAAAAAAAGCGTTTTGTATTGAAATCTTACTTTTTAATTGTTAAACAATCGTTGCAAACCGAGAGGTTAGCCTTCGAAAGAAGGGTAACTTTGATCAAGCATATTTTTAATGCAATTAATATTGATTACAATTTGCGAAAAATTCGTTTGAGCTTATTTATTTGCGGATCCAGGCATATTACGAACATTGTAATTATTAACAATTTTTATACATAAAGTACCTGCAAGGAGTGGAAATAAAGTTTGAAAAGTTGAAATTACACTACATGAATGTTTGTCTAATCGAAACATTTCATTGTGATTGTTGTGAAATATAATTGATACATAGTTAAAAATTGGAATAAAATTTCTCAGTACTATAGAAAAAAAGCGTTTTGTATTGAAATCTTACTTTTTAATTGTTAAACAGTCGTTACAAACCGATAAGTTACTCTTCAAAAGTAGGGTAACTTTCACCAAGCATATTTTTAATGTCATCAATATTCCTTACAAATATGGAAATATTTGTTTTGGCTTATTGATTTACGGAACCAGGCATACCACGTACATTATAATTGTTAACAATGGTTACACATAAAGTACCTGCAAGGAGTGGAAATAAAGTTTGAAAAGTTGAAAATACTCTACATGAATGTTTGTCCAATCGAAAAATTTCATTGTGATTGTTTTGAAATATAATTGATATCTAGTTAAACATTGGAATAGAATTTGTCAATACTCTAGAAAAAAAGCGTTTTGTATTGAAATTTTACTTTTTAAATGTTAAACAAGCTTTACAAACCAAGAAGTTAGTCTTCAAAGTAGGGTAACTTTGGTCAAGCATATTTTTAATGTCAATAATGTTGATTACAATTTGAGAAAAATTCGTCTTAGCTTATTTATTCACGGATCCAGGCATAACTCGTACATTATAATTGTTAACAATGAATATACATAAAGTAGCTGCAAGAAATGGAAATAAAGTTTGAAATGTTTAAAATACTTTACATGAATGTTTGTCTAATCGAAACGTTTCATTCTGATTGTTTCGAAATATACTTGATATCTAGCTAAAAATTAGAATAGGATTTCTCAATACTATAGGAAAAAAGCATTTTGTATTTAAATCATGCTCTTTTGTTAATTGTTAAACAATCGTTACAAACCGATAAGTTAGTCCTAAAAAGTAGGGTAACTTTCATCAAGCATATTTTTAATATCATCAATATTCCTTACAATTTTGGAGATATTCGTTTTAGCTAATTGATTCACGGATCCAGGCATTCCACGTGCAATATATTTGTTAACAATGATTATAAATAAAGTAGCTGCAACAATTGGAAATGAAGTTTGAAATGTTGAAAATACTCTGCATGAATTTTTATCTAAGCAAAATATTTCATTGGGCTGGCTTCGAAATATACTTGATATCTAGTTAAAAATTGGAATTAAATTCCTCAACGTACACGAAAAAAAGCATTTTGTATTGAAATCTTACTTCCTAATTGTTAAACAATCATTACAAACAAAGAAGTTTGTCTTAAAAAGTAGGGTAACTTTCACCAAGGATATTTTTAATGTCATCAATATTGATTACAATTCTAGAAATATTCGTTTTAGCTTATTTATTTGCGGATCCAGGCATACCACGTACATGATAATTGTTCACAATGGTTAAACATAAAGTAGCCGCAAGAAGTGGAAATAAAGTTTGAAATGTTGAAAATACTCTACACGGATGTTTGTCTAGTCGAAACATTTCATTGGGCTGGCTTCGAAATATACTTGATATGTAGTGAAAAATTGGAATAGAATTTCTCAATATATTAGCGAGAAGCATTTTGTATTGAAAGCTTATTTGTTAATTGTTAAACAATCGTCACAAACCGAGAAGTTAGTCTTTAAAAGTAGGCTGACTTTGACCAAGCATATTTTTAATGTCATTAATATTGATTACAATTTGAGGAAAATTCGTTTCAGCTTACTTATTTGCAGATCCAAGCATACCACGTACCTTCCAATTGTGAACAAAGGTTATACATAAAGTACCTGCAAGAAGTGGAAATAAAGTTAGAAATGTTGAAAATATTCTGCATGAATGTTTGTCTAATCGAAACATTTCATTGTGATAGTTTCGAAATATACTTGATATCTAGTTAAAAATTACAATAGAATTTCTCAATACTCTAGAAAAAAAGCGTTTTGTATTGAAATCATACTTTTCAATTGTTAAACAATCGTTACAAACCGATAAGTCAGTCTTTACAAGTAGGGTAACTTTCACCAAGCATATTTTTAATGTCATCAATATTCCTTACAATTCTAGAAATATTTGTTTAAATTTATTTATTTACGAATCCAGGCATACTACGTACATTATAATTGTTAACAATAGTTATACATAAAGTAGCTGCAAGAAATTGAAATAAAGTTTGAAATGTTGAAAATACTCTGCATGAATGTTTGTCTAATCGAAACATTATATTCCGATAGTTTCGCGATATACTTGATATCTAGTGAAGAATTGGAATAGAATTTCACAATACTCTAGAAGAAAAGCGTTTTACTTTAAAATCTTACTTCTAAATTGTTAAACAATCGTTACAAACCCAGAAGTTAGTCTTCAAATGTACGGTAACTTTGATCAAGCATATTTTTATTGTCATCAATATTCATTAAAATTTGAGAAATATTCGTTTTAGCTTATTGATTTACGGATCCAGGCATACCACGTACATTGTAATTGTTAACAATGGTTATACATGAAGTAGCTGCAAGAAGTAGAAATAAAGTCTGAAATTTTGAAAATACTCAACATGAATGCTGGTCTAATCGAAATATTTCATTAGGATAGTTTCGAAGTACACTTGATATCTAGTTAAAAATTGAAATTAAATTTCTCAATACACTAGAAACAAAGCGTTTTGTATCGAAATCTTACTTTTTAATTGTTAAACAATCGTTACAAACCTAAAATTTAGTTTTGAGAGATAGGGTAACTTTGATCAGGCATATTTTTAATGTCATCAATATTGATTACAATTTGAGAAAAATTGGTTTTAGCTTATTTATTTACGGTTCCAAGCATACCACGTAAGTTATAATTGTTAACAATGGTTATACGTAAAATAGCCGCAAGAAGTGGAAATAAAGTTTGAAATGTTGAAAATACTCCACATGAATGTTTGTCTAATCGAAACATTTCATTCGGATAGTTTCGAAATATACTTGATATCTGGTGAAGAATTGGCATAACATTTCTGAATATACTAGAAAAAAAACGTTTTGTACTGAAATCGTTCTTTTTAATTGTTAAACAATCATTACAAACCGAGAAGTTATTATTCAAAAGTAGGGCAACTTTGACCAAGCATATTTTTAATATCATCAATATTAATTGAAATTTTAGAAATATTCGTTTTAGCTTAGTTATTTACGGATCCAGGCATACCACGTACGTTATAATTGTTAAAAATAGTTATGCATAAAATAGCCGCAAAAAATGGAAATAAAGTTTGAAATGTTGAAAATACTCGACATGAATGTTTGCCTAATCGAAATATTTCATTGGGATAGTTTCGAAATATACTTGATATCTAATTAGAAATTGGAATTAAATAACTCAATGTACTAGAAAAAAAGCGTTTTGTATTTAAATCTTCCTTTCTAATTGTTAAACAATCGTTACAAACCGAGAAGTCAGTCTCTAAAAGTAGGCTGACTTTTACCCAGCATATTTTTAATGTCATCAGTATTTATTAAAGTTTGAGAAATATTCGTTTTAGCTTATTTATTTGCGGATCGAGACATACCACGTACGTTATGATTGTTAACAATGTTTATAAATAAAGTAGCAGCAAGCAGTGGAAATAAAGTTTGAAATATTGAAAATACTCTACATGAATGTTTGTCTAATCGAAACATTTCATTCGGATACTTTTGAAATATACATGATATCTAGTGAGAAATTGGAAATAAGTTTCTCAATGTATTAGAAAAACAATACAATTATTTTGTCAAAAAAAGACTCAAATGGTAAATATATACCAAAAAGGTTTATGTGCTGCCATAAAAGATAACATTGGAAATATGCTTAGTCAAAGTTCGAAACTATCCCAATGAAATGTTTCGATTAGAAGAAAATTTCGAGCATAGTATTTTTAACATTTCAAACCTTATTTCGCCTTCTTGAGGCTGCATGTCATGTTTAACCATTGTTAACAATTACAACGTTTTTTGAGGGCTTTAATATTTCGTACATTTCTTTGGTGGCAAAAGAGAAAATTCATGGCCTCTTTCATAAAAATTACAAGTTTACAAGTTACAAGTTACTATATTACTAGTTTGGGGTTACAAGTTCTTGTATTTTGTGTTTGACAAGAGTTTTACGTCCACTTGTAATTACAAGTAATATCTCCTACAATTTACAAGCGCTGTTACAAGTGCGCGCAGGCGCACCTAATGTATAATTGCAGCTAACCTCCTAGTGATGACTGCGTATTGCAGGATCACCGTCTATACCTTTAAAAAGATGAATTTGAAAAATGATTTAATTTCGTGCCATCAGTAAATAACATCAATTTCATATATATTGTAAAAGATGGTACAAGGAGCATACCGATACTTTCCGTTGGTAGATAATAAAATATTTAAAAAGAAATTATTATGGCATCAATATAGGTTTGTATATCAATACTACGTTTCAATTGCGTTAGTAGTAACCTCTTTTTTTTCTGCATCCTTTCGGAGTGCCACTCAAATTACAAACAATTAATATACGGTTCACGGGCAACGTTTTCTAGCCTTTCCTAACCTCAAATTTATACACTTGTTTTAACGTATATTATGCTTCATCAACTTCAGTGTAACCGATAATTATACCTACACTCCAACAAGTAGTTCTTTAATTAATCCATAAACCAATTTCCACGGTCAGAAATTTCAGGAAACTCTCTTAAAAAATAACTTGTATTTACTTTTACCACTGTTACAAAACCGCAAAGATCCTCCGAAATTTGCCTACAAATCATAAGTGCTACGAGTACTTACAATCCATATGCTTGATGAAACAACACGCTTGTAAAACTGCGCGATATGACTTGTAAAAAGAGTCGTCGTACGTGTAACGTGTAAAAAGTGACAACGATTTTGTGAAACGCACACTATTAATACATGCAAAAAGTTACTAGACTTGTACTTGTAAAATGTAACTTGTAGGTTTTATGAAATAGGCCCTAATAAAATGAATTTCAGAAGGTTTTCTTGTGAGTGGTGCCAGATGTGAATTACAGTAGGCCCAAGAACTTGACGGGGTGAGGTAAGGGGTATGCATTGTAGTGAGTACACTAGCGTGGGCAGGCGTAAAAATAAAGGTCTCTTCAACAT
>JAABKJ010007063.1:0-21313 GCA_011634705.1 Andricus grossulariae
CGATGTGGCTATTCGTGTGAAAATAAGTTTACAAATAAAAAAAGTGTCAGTAAGGTAGGAAGCCGGTCACGTGACCCACTCTTAACTAATTTGGAATGGGAAATTATATTTAGGAATGGAGAAAACTTCATAACAATAAGTTTTAGTCTTTTTAGGTTATAACCTCGAAGTTTACATGCTGGTCTCTTTCAAAGGAATAAAATGTGAAATTGAGCGGTTACGTAAAGAAAATCCTTTCAAGTATATTTTAACAGAAAATTATAATTAGGAATATAAATACATTTATCAACTTTATAACGACAATTTTTATATTAGTAGGTTATAATAACGAATTTCACACAACAGTTTATTTCAAAGTAATCAAACGTGAACTTGGTACTTACCGTATTATTATTAAATATAACTTTAAATCACGTTTCGACTTTCATTATCTGTATAACTTTATTATTAACAACCTCGAATTTTATTTGACAGGACATAAATAAATTTCTGAGTTTTTCTACATTATCGATCAAATTGCCGACCTGTTATCAAGCACTGTTACCATATCTCCACAACATTTTGCATACAGCATGCCCCGCATGTCATTTTTTGAGATTTTATTAATTTTAATACATTTAGAACGTTTATAAAAACAATGTATGATACCAGAAGTTTAAAGATATACTTCACCCATTAGAATTTAATATTTTCATGCTTCAAGTATTTCCAAATATGCTGTAAAAGTGCTTAATTTCTGCTAAAGACTTTTCCGTCTGTTTCCGTCAAAACTGTTTTTTTTTCACAATAACTCTTCTGACACGTATTTTAAAACAAAAATTTCATCGAATCACTATTTTTCCAACCACAAAAAGTCATTTTATGCAAAAGACTAATATGAAAATCAACAAACGTGGGCGTTTTTTGTAATTGACACCATGCCCCACACGAACACCATACCCCACTCTCCCCTACGGACTAATCCGTGAGGACAGTTAAGAACATGTCTGATTTTTTTTAGAATCTGAAGGACAGGAAGCTAGACGAAGAAGCCATCGCCTCAGAGTAGTAAGTCCCTTTATAAATATAATCCCTAGACTTTGTTTTTATCGAAAAATTTACCCATTTTACAAATATCACACTTATCAACAAATATTTGGAAACATCCCACCATCCCAAGTTTGTAGTTAAATTAATAAAAATTATTTACTCAATTTTTAATGCCAGGTGGAAAATGTAACACCAAACACAAAAATGTCTGAAAATATAAGTGAAATTATTGACTTACCGGAGACGACATGCCGGTACTCAGCCTCTGACTTGAGAGCTTGTTCGTACATTTCTTTCGCAGCCTTCGCACTGACCTTTTCGCTAGGATACCTCGAATCCTTAACTTCCTTAATTTGTTTTGTGCTTTTGAATTTAATCAGCAAAACGATGGGATAAATCTGATGCCTGTGAAGTCGTTCGATCGAGGCAATCGAAATATCGAGAATGCAGTGTGCACTCTGAAAAGAAAAAACATTTTTTGTTGTAATGCACTAATTTTAAATAAAAACTCATGTTTAAAAATTATTAAAAATAAAAATTAGCTTACTTTTTCGCATATTGCTTTTACAGCTTGTACAGTCGTGCATTCAAAGTAACTTCCTTTTTTCCTATAATCGACATAATTCGAGTCCCGTAATCCTTGCTCGAGTGTCGCTTGCGAATAGTGCATCGGTTCCGGAAGACACCTAATGAATTCTCCTGGACATTCTTGTAGTAACCTTCCCAGCACGCATTCACTAAGAGGTCCAATTAATAAAATGGGTCTCAAAGCTGGATCTGTAAAGAGAATTTAAATTGAAATTAGAATTATAATTAGAATTTGAAACCAAAACTGAAAGTCGGATTCTCAATCAATTTCTAATACTTACAATCAAGCCTTTCAACACGCTGGTAACTGGCTGGGAAATTTTCTTCGTTGAGTGTTCCACTGTCACTATACCATCCCATATTTACACCAGTAAGGTGCGAAAGTTCTTTGCTGTCTCTACTTGATGATCTCGTATGCTGCTTCTTTCGACGGAAGAAACTGCGCCTGGCACTCGTCGTTCCACGTCTGCCTGTATCGGTTTCTAGATCGCCTAAAGATCTCCTCAAAAGCAACTCCTCCTCGATTCTGAAAATCAATTGGATTAGGTACATAAACTCTGAATTAAAGAATTTCAAGCAAAAACTTCCAGATATTCAGTTATCAACCGAGGGGTTGATCACTCTTGAAATCTGGTACACAAGCCTTCGTGAAATCTTGAAATCACTGTGACATTTTTTGAAATCATTGTGAAATTATTGAAATCTTTGTTAAATCTTGGTAAAATCATTTAAATCATTGAAATCTTTGGAATATTTGTGCAACATTTTGAAATCTTTGTAAAATAATTGAAATATTTGTACAATCATTGAAATATTTGAAATCTTTTGAAATCTTGGAAAACTGTATGAGTTAATTTTAAGCTTTGTGAAATCATTTAAATCTTTTAAATCTCTAAATCTTTGTGACATTATTGAAATCTTTGTAAATTTGTGTATAATCATTGAAATCTTTGTAAACATTTTTTAATCTTATGAAATCTTTGGAATCTTTATGAAATCACTAAAATATTTCTGAAATCATTGAAATCTGTAAAATATTTTGAAATCTCCTGAAATCTTTGTGACATTATTAAAATCTTTGAAAACTTGCGTATAATCATTGAAACCTTTGTAAACAAAGTTTTATCTGTGGAATCTTTGTGAAATCATTAAAATATTTCTGAAATTATTCGAAATCATTTAAATCTGTCAAATATTTTGAAATCTCCTGAAACCTTTTTGAAATCATTGAAATATTTGGAACATTTTGATATCTTTTGAAACCTTTTGGAATCTTTGATATCTTTTTGAATATTTGTGAAATCATTAAAATATTTTTGAAATCATTGAAATCTGTGAATTTTTTCTGAAATTATTCAAATCTTCGTGAAATCGCTGAAATCTTTTGAACTTTTTGTGAAAATACTGAAATCTTTTCAATATTTGTGTAATGATTTAAAATCTTTGTGCAATCTCTGTAAAATTTTTGTGAAATCTTTGCAAATTTTTGAAATATTTTGAAATCTTTGAAATAATTCGGAATCTGTGAAATCTTTGCAATCTTTGAAATATTCAGATATCTTTTCAAATTTTTTATATTTTTGTCAGCCTTTATGAAATCTTTTAAAATTTTGTACGATGTTTGAAATCTACGTACAATCTTCGAAACTTTTGTGAAATCTGGGTTGATCACTCTTGAAATTTGATACACAAGCCTTCGTGAAATCTTGAAATCACTGTGAAATTTTTTGAAATCATTGTGAAATTATTGAAAACTTGTTAAATCTGGGTAAAATCATTGAAATCTTTGTGCAATCTTTTGAAGCCTTTGTAAAATAATTGAAATCGTTGAAATATTTGTACAACCAATGAAATATTTGAAATTTGTTGAAATCTTGGAAAACTTTATGAGCTAATTTTAAGCTTTGTAAAATCATTGGAATCTTTTGAATCTCTGAATCTTCGTGACATTATTGAAATCTTTGTACATTTTTGCGTAATCATTGAAATCTTTGTAAAAAATTTTAAATCTTATGAAATCTTTGGAATCTTTATGAAATCATTGAAATATTTCTGAAATCATTGAAATCTGTAAAATATTTTGAAATCTCCTGAAATCTTTGAAATCTTTGTGACATTATTAAAATCTTTGTTAACTTGCGTGTAATCATTGAAACCTTTGTAAACAAATTTTTATCTTTGGAATCTTTGTGAAATCATTAAAATATTTCTGAAATTATTTGAAATCATTGAAATATTTTGATATCTTTTGAAATCTTTTGGAATCTTTGATATCTTTTTGAATATTTGTGAAATCATTAAAATATTTTTGAAATCATTGAAATCTGTGAATTTTTTCTGAAATTATTCAAATCTTTGTGTAATCATTGAAATCTTTTGAACTTTTTATGAAAGTACTGAAATCTTTTCAATATTTGTGTAATGATTTAAAATCTTTGTGCAATCTCTGAAATTTTTGTAAAATCTTTGTAAAATATTTCTGAAATCTTTGCAAATTTTTGAAATATTTTGAAATCTTTGAAATAATTCTGAATCTATGAAATCTTTGCGATCTTTGAAATATTCATATATCTTTTCCAATCTTTGATATTTTTGTCAGCCTTTATGAAATCTTTTAAAATTTTGTACGATTTTTGAAATCTACGTACAATCTTCGAAATTTTTGTGAAATATTTGTAAAATGTCTGCAAATCTTTGGAATCTTTGTGAAATCATTAAATATTTTTGAAATCTTTATGAAACCATTGAAATATTTTGAAATCTCCAAATCTTTGAAATCTCCAAATCTTTGAAATCTTGGTGAAATTTGTGAAATATTTTGAATCTTTTGAACACTTTGTGAAATCACTAAAACCTTTGCGAAATCATTGAAATATTCAAACTTTTTTTGCGAAATCTTTGAAATGTTTTGAAATCTCATTGATATCTTTGAAAACTCTTTGAGATCTTTGAAAACGTTCTGGAATCTTTGAAATCTTGATGAGATCGTCTGGAATTTTTGAAATCATTGTAAATCTTTGTGAAATCTTTGAAATATTTGTAAAATCATTGAAGGCTTTGTGAAACCTTTGTGAAATCGTTTGGAATCATTGAAATTTTTGTAAAATCTTTGAAGTCTTTCTGAAATCTGTGTAAAATCTTTTGGATTCTTTGAAATCTTTTTAAATTTATGTGAAATCTTGAAATCTGGTTACACTGAAACATGGAGTGGCCAATCCCTCGTTATCAACTTACTTTGATTTACTGGGAATGATGCCGCAAGTCATTTTCATTCCATTATGATCAATAAGCCAAGCTCTCCAGTGTCCGGGCGTTCCATTAAACATGGTATTATCTACATAAAGAATATCATCCTTATTAAACCTCATGTGCATTCTTTCTCCGATTTCTCCAACTCGATCGAACATCGCCTTGACGTAGAAACTGTCCCCAGGTTTATCCTTCACCTCATTATACCTCTCGGGCATATACTGAGCAACCAGCGTGACTTTATCTGTTGGTTTCGCTAATTCCACAGCAGCCTTCTCAGCAGTTGCATTGGTTAAATCAACTCCATTGAACTCCAGAATTCGATCTCCAGTTCGAAGTCCAGCTTCTTCAGCGAGACATCCAGGTTGGACGGTGTGAACAAAGATCCCAACACTGTTTCCTCCCACCAGAGAAATTCCCAGATTGGAACATTTTCTCGTTTCCATGAATATATATCTAGGTTCTCTTGGTGGAGTTGCTTGATTCTGTTCTTCCTGAGTTGGACTTCGTACAGTCGCGTTTTGTCTTTGCAAGGTCGTGGCTGCTTGATTGATTTGGGCTCGAGTCAAAGTCCCAGTGGCGCTTCGAAGGGAATCCAAGGTCGCAGAATTCCGCATGTTTTCCAGGGTCGCTGAGCTTCGGAGTTCGGGTTTCCTGATGTTTATGTCCAGGGAGGCTGAGTTTCGAATGTCGCGTTCTCTGTCTTGGGTGGTTCTCACTTCCACGGAAGCTGAGGCTCTCACATCGCGTTCTCTCTCCCGGTCTCGATTCCTCTCGCTTCTCATTGTGTTCAAGTTCGAGGAACCATCTCGTTCTGGTTCGGATGATTCGAGAGGTTCGCTGGGGGTCTTTCTGTGAGCTTCTGGACTGTTGCACGGTGTAGGGGATCCACTTCGACTTCCGGCTTCTTCGCCACCGGCTTCTGAGGAACTTGAGGATCCTGAACCGTCTAGTTCGTTGTATTCTTCAAGGAAAGTAGATAATTTAGTGAAATTAAAGTATTACAGTGATGCGCCTCTAGTGGCGTGTTGTCCAAATAAAAATCATCCACTATAGGTGCTAAGATCGAGCCGTCGCACAGTGGTTCAGGGATGAATTTCCCAAAAAAATTACGCTGCAGTTCGCTATTCTCAAACGATTCACTTTTTCGAATTTCTTTATAAATTAGTCTAGAGCTTACAATTTGAATTCAATTGAACCCTTTTTTTTTGCCATATCTAGGTCCACCGAAATTCGGTGTGCGTAGAACAAATATTTTCGATGGACCCTGGAAAACGGCGGCTAGGTTAACCAAAATTCGGTGAGCATAGACCAAGTATTTTTGATATGCCTAGGTGCCCTAGAAACTTCGTTTAAAAAAAAAAAGAAAGTGAATTTAATAAACAAATACATATTTTAGTAATTTTTCGCTCTCAATATTTCATTCTTTTCACACAATTGATAACAATTGTTAATTGTTTCAATAAATTCGATAAACAAATATAGATTTACGTAGATTCTCAGCCGGCAAACTTCCCTTTTTCAATGGAATCAATTTTAAATTACTCGGAAAATCTTTTCCTTATGACACTTCATTAACGAACAATAATTATTTATTTTATAAATAATTTTATGAACAAATTCACAACTTGAATACTTGTCAACAAATGGATGTCGTTTTTATTCAGGAAATAGACTACCAATAACTCAAAAAAGGACTTCATTTATTATTACACTTTATCAGGAGACACTATTTATTAATCAAATAAATTTGATATACAAATACAGATTATCGTAAAATTTCAACCAGCAGATTTCCTTTTTTTCAAACGGAATCAGTTTTAAATTACTTGGCAAAATCCTTTCCTTAGGATACTTCACTGACGAACAATAATGGTTTAATTTATAAAGCAAGTGATGAGCAAATTCACAACTTGACTACTTGTCAACAATTTGATGTTTTTTTTATGAAATCTGCTGGCAATGATTAAAAAAATACTTATTAGAACACTTTATCAGGCGAAAATATTGGTTAATTGTTTAAATAAGTTTGACAAACAAATACAGATTTTCATACAGGTTCAATGGGCAGATTTTGTTTTATCAAAACGGAATTAACTCTAAACAACTTGTTAATATACCATTCCTATGCTATTTTATCAATGAGCCACAATTTTTTTAAAATAATTTTTATAAAAAATGTGCACTACTGCTAAGAAAAGTTATTTAGAGTTGATTCCGTTGACAAAACTAAATTTTCCGGTTAAAAATGAAGGAAAATCTGTATTTGTTTATCAAATGTACTGAAACAATTAACAACTGTTATAAGGTATTAAAACATCGTACATATTATTTATTTTCCACAAATTTTCAATCAATTCTGTCAAAGGAACGAAGTATTTAGAGCGAGAAATGACTGAAATATGTATTTGTTTATTAAATTTGTTTATAACATAACAATTACTTTGGATTTTCCAAAAATGGTAACTAAGCCTTGCTTTTACGTATATTCCGAACAACAAATTTCAAAACAAAGTCTAGAAAAATTTGTAATCTTGAAGTACCATTTTTCCTCATTAATTTGTTCATAACAAAATAAACAAATTTTTTAAATGTTGTAACTAGCTGGATACTATTGGTAAAGAGTGTCTTTGCTGATTTTATGAAATTTTACATAAATATGAGTAGTTTCAACAAAATGGTAGTTTATTCAGAAAATAAATTAAAACATTTCAATTTTGAAAAAAAAATGATCAGATCGGATCTAAATTGTAAGCTCTAGACTAATTTGTTCAGTAAACCCTTTTTTGCCCCACTGTGCGCCGCTTCTATGTCTAATACTGACTTGGTATCTCAGCTCAATTAAATTTCAGAAAAAGAAAATAAAGTTATGAACAAGGTGTCTGTTGATCCAAAATCTAAAATGTATATCTCCGATGAGTCAAAACCTTTACAAATCTGTTACAGTTTTCGAAACGTTTTGTTTCACATACCAGAGAAATTTTAATTAGAATTACAACAATCAACACATACTTAAATAACAAATTACTATTATACTTTAATACGTGCCATCAAGAAAACATCAAAATGAAAATATCATGACTAGGACGTGCCAAAAATGCATACTCACTATCAGGGCTGTACTGCACCAGCATTGTAATGGAATTACCACACTGCCTCAAAACATTAGCAGCCAATTGGTAAGTCGCACTTCTCATATTGATCCCACAAACCTCCAGCAGCTGATCTCCAATTTGTAATCCAACCTGGGACGCCAGACTGTGTTCACTAACCGTCGAAACGAAGACGCCTCCGCTATCTAAACACGAGATCTGGATCCCCAGTGGCTCCACCGACTTATCAATATGAACTCTTCTTAATTCACCAGGTGCTGGTCTCGGTTGCGAGTAACAATAATCGGGCATACTCGACCTTTTATTCCCACTCACGCTGCCCCCAGTTCCGGGACTCAGCACCTCCACGTGAAAAGTCGGCATCGGACTTCCCCGTTCCGACGTTCTCTCTATACTTCCCGTCGACAACTTCCCTACACTATTCTTCGGAGTGACGCTCGGATTCGAAGGTATCCGAAACCTCTGATTCTCCTTCTTCCTTGGAAAGGTCCCTCCCTCATATCCATGCGTGTAGGCCGGAACATCGTAAGGAGTGAGAGGGTGTGCTCTGGTTTTGTGATAATGAAGGTCCGAGGGTGTGTGCAAGTGTCCAAACCCCGGTTGAGGTCCAGGACTATAGGGTGGTTCAAAACAGAAGGATCGTGCATCGGGGAGACCAAGCGATTCCCCTGACTGAGCCGATGGTAATGAGGGTGGCGAGGGGTACCTCGAAGACAGAGAATTTTGCTGATGCAGATGCGGGTGCGTGAATGGAGGAAAAGAGAAATTACCAGCCATTTGCTGTCTGACACCAACAGCCGAAGAAGTTGATGAGCTTCCCATTCCACTATAAAGCTGAGAATGTGCTCTATTGTGCTGAAGAGGATCACCCTGACTTTCACCAGGAAGATACTTTGGAGTTCTCTTTTTCATGTAGTAGTCCACGTCCCTTCCAACGTTACCAGATTTAACAGAAAAGTCTATGCTGGTTTCGGAAGGCGCAAGGGCGGAACTCAATCTATTTTCCCCAGGGTCGAACTCACTCAAGGCCTTCTTATCCTTGAATTGGAGAGCAGGTGTGAACGACTTTTGGCCGAAGAGCTGACCTGATTTACTGGTGTCAGAAATAAAAACGGTGTGCCGATTACTGGCGTTGGAAAAATTGGTTAAGGGAATAGGATTTGAGATCCGATTGTAATTGTAACTCTCGTACTTAGGTGGTTGATTTAGAAGAACACTGAGTGGAAGTCGCTCCTTGGTTTTCCGAGGGTGGAGGATCGTCCCGGTGCCATTTTGAAGTAAGGGTCCGCCTCGGGCTTTGGGCCAGGTGCCACCATTTTTATCGACTTTTTCGGCGCCGCGACGCTTGCTGCGCTTTAAAACGCCGTTGTTGGGTTTTTTGTGGTAGCTCTCGATGACGGAGTCCAGCTCGGCGATTGCGACTTGTTCCTGCTCGAAAGTGTTTGGACTAGAATTGCGATGTCGTTTTTTCTTGTCTTCTCGCTCTTTGCTGTGTCTTCTTCCGCGAACGATGTCGATTTTTTCACGGAAGTTATCCCAGGCGTGACTGATGCCGCTGGGTTTTTCACTGCTGACGGATTTTGAGACTTTGTAGACACTCCGATCACCGAAGTTGGAAGCGATATAGCGACGCTCGTAGTCGTCGGAGGTGTTTTTCAGCATGAGACGTTCATGTTCGGTTTGGGAACAACTGTTGACCATTTTTTGCTTCTCGGGACTGAAGCTCCCGTCAAGAGGCATAGAATCGGAGCTTGCTGCTGTGGGGAGAGGAATTCCTTTGAGGGTTGTGATGGTTAGAACGTCGGAGGAGTTGTCGTTCAGGATCGCCATCGCCTCGTGGGATGAGGTTACGCTGTCCATTGCCTTGCTGTTTATCTGGAAGATAACAATATATAAATAAAAAGGATGGTGCAAAACTTATCGTAGGTGGCAGCACCGAGCTATATGTAGCTGGTTTTAATTTTGGGAACCGAACATATGGCGCTGTAGTCAAAAAATGTTGACAAACGAGCTCAAACCTAACCTCCAAATTGACTAAAATTAAATGTTTGCCGCAGCCGTTTATTTTACAAAATAATGAAGAAAAAAAAATTAATAAACATTATTGCACACCTCCTTAATAAACTGAGTTAATAATAGTATAAAATTTAAATGTTAAATTAATGTATAAAAATCAAATTACTTTGATTATTAATACATATTTTGGACACCAGATGGCATGTTGGGCATGAGCGGTTCCCATTAGGAATAAAACTGCTTATGTCTGATTTCAGCTTTTAAGTACTCACATTTAAAACTCGATCGCCAACAGCCAGGTATCCATCCTTAGCAGCGAGACTACCCGGAGAGATCTTGGAGATATAAATTCCAATCTCCAAGGTTATACCATTTGGAACTGAACCAACAGGAAGTTGCGTGGTCCTCAAAGCTCTTCTGCTCAACCTTCTCCTCCTGATAGTCAACGTCGCAGCTCCAACCGTCGAAGATCTTAAAGTTTCTAAAATCATCCTCGTCGAAACCGAAGTGCAGTCGACACTATTAACCCTCATAATGCAGTCATTAATCCTCAACTTTCCGTCAGCAATGCTTCCTTGGGTCACTTGCGCTACATAAACTCCCGTATCATTCGGATAATGTGGATTTTCTCGCCCTCCGACTAGCACCAATCCCAAATCTCTATCAGAATCCAAACAAAGCCTTCCAAGGTCTAGATGAATAGTCAACACATCCCATTCATTAACCTCCGTTTCAATAGCACCATCGTGACCATATTGACTCGTTCGAAGAGCGTGATCTCCAGATTCAAGCTTTTCTTTAAGATCCTTCAACTCCTTCGAAGCCTCGTTTCTCTGTTTTTTAATATTATCCGAATCTTTCAAGGCGCTTGCTAATTCAGAAACGGCTCGATCTCTTTCTTTTCTAAGTCTGTCGCAAAGCGTTCTGATGCTTTCTCTCTCAAGGACAATTTTGTCTCTTTCGCTGAAAGCCCAGTCTCGTCTTCGTTTCGAAACTTCGGCTTCTTGAACAGCTTCTTCAAGATCAGCTTGTAACGTGTCTACGAATTTGCGGAGTTTGTCTAATTCAAGATTTGCCTGGTCCAGATTATCGAGTCGCTCCTTTTCTCGCTTAGCGTAATCTCGAATACTAGTTTCCTTTTCTGCTTCTTTACTCGCGTTGTCTCTCTCACGACTATAGGAATGAAGTTCCAAACGATTTTTATAGTCTCTACTTGCTCCTTCTGAGAAATCACCGAATTTCTGCCGGAGTTCGTTGCATTCTTTTAAAGCCTCGTCCCGATCGTGAAGAGCTGAGGAAATCTCTCGTTGAAGGGTCTCGATTTGATAGGAGAGGGTCTTTTTCTATAAAGAAAATAACTTTGTGACTAAACTTTGTTAACTAAACTATTTTTATCAACTAAATGACTTGATAAATTCAGTAAAACTAGATGAATGGCATTATTCTACGTGCAGGAAAAGTTACATTAACAATCAATATCTACTCCAGTAGTATATAGTTCAAATTAGAAACGACGAAAATTTTACCTTGTGTGAAAATCTTTTTTTTCTGTTTATTTCAAAAACAAAGGAAGATAGAAATGTTTTTCATTGAGAAAAAAGATGCGCATCCTTTTGTAAGAGTATATTGTTAAAAAAATTCAAATTCAAAAATGTTTTGAAACACTGGCACGGGCCTTTCCGCTCTTTGAAAAATATTTTATATCCCATTCTACGATGCGGCAGTTAAATTATATAAGTTTTAAAGATGATACAAATTATTATTAATAGGTAGCTGTTATAGCATGTAGCATTTTAAAAATTTTGCATAATCCGTTTTAAAATTCACTCATTTTACTTTAAAGCACAAAATTAATAACTTGAAAATCAATGATAAAGCATTTCCATGCAAGGGGAACAGCTTCACGTTGAATAAATTCGAAGCTTATTATTATTAGTTCCTAATTACCTCCTCGACGAGCTGCTTATTTTGGTTTTCCAAATGTGTGATTTTTGTGTAGGCTTGAGTAAGATCGTCTCCTAGCTTCTCCATTTCCTTGTGCACGGTGTCTCTTTCTCCCATTATTAAACTATATTCCTGCAAAGCTGCATTCCTTTCCTCCGTCAAACGTTTCATGTCTTTACTAGCCTTCATGCGAAGAACCATTGCTTGATTTATTTCCTTGACGGCCTCCTCGTGCTGCTGTTGTAACTTCGCAAGAGCTTCTTGATATTCCTTTTTCTCCCTGAGAGCGTTATCCCACTCTCGAATTGCTGCGGTGCATTGCTGTTTAAATCCGTTTCGTTGTCGGACGAGGTCGTTTCGTTCCTGGACGACCTCGTCATTTTGTTTCTTCAACCTTGCAGCCTCTTCTTGTCCAAGTTCCAACTAAAATAAAAATTAAGAATTAAGATTGAACTAAACGTTTTCAGGGTTGCTATAGAATTCTGGTTTAAAAATTTCATAACTTTTCCAGAATTTCCAGGACTACATTAAAAAAAATCCAATCAACTTTTTAAAAAAATCCAGTGAATTTTTTTCAATCTAAACATATTCTACTGGTAGCAAACAAATTTAGTAACAATTTTTTCTACAGTTATTAATCAATCCAAACCTGGCGCAAAAAATGTTTACGACAAAAGACAAAGTTATTTTAAAACGTTCTTTTTACAGATGATCGTAGAGAAAAGTATAGATTTTGTAATAGTTCAGCAGAGAAAACTACAATGTATACAAAATAAAGATATTTAATGAATAATTATGAATTTTTATAATTTTATTTTACATGAAAAACAAAAAGTTTATAAGAAAAATTATGATGAACTTTTTCATATTTTGTTTTTAGAAAATTACAAATTTCTGCACAAAATTATGAATAGCTATAAGTTTCTAGAAAAAAGTAGGAAAATCGACAACCCCATAATAAGAGTTTAGAATGTCACAATTTTTAATAGGTTTTTATTGAAAATTACGTACAAAAAATAACGAAAATTTGCAATTTTCAAAAGCTATATTTGTAGTTTTCATGTTTTTTTTTTAAATAAAATTACAAATTTCTACACATAATTATAAATAAACACAATTCATTACGAATAAATCGGAAAATTTATGACTCCAAAATGAAAGCTTAGTTTTTCATAATTTTTAATAGGTTTTTGAAGAAATTGCGAATTTTTACAAAGTTTAATGAATATGCAATTACATATTTCTATGAAAAATGTAGAACCCCAAATCTATCATTTTCTACAATTTTACGAAAACGTTACCCTCACCGAGCGTTGCAGTTTTTTGAAAACAATTTTATTCAGATTTCTTCAATTTTTAAATTTCTCGAAAACGGTGAAAGACACGTGAAAACTGACAAAATTTTCATGGTTTTCGAAAGAGGGATGATCCTCGTCCACACCGAAGTAATAACCGTATAAATTTTTACAAAATATTAGACGATGCGAATTTAAAAACACATAATTTCGGCGTCTAAAAAACTTTCGATGTATTGTGTAAATTAAATAGAATTGAGACATACTACAACAAATTATGGCGAAATCCTTCATACGAAAAATTAAACCCTGCCATTCTACAAATATGTATAGGAATTCAGAAAAGTTTTCGTACAAATTCATAGAAATTATTTCCACTGTAGAATGTAAAGTGCTTTTCAATAATTGAGCGGTTAGGTGCAATAACATCCTACTTGTGCTTTCAGAAGTTAATTGTTTTGCATATAACTTCATGAAGAGCAAATGGAAAACAAGTAACTTCTGAAAATGCAATTAGGCTTTGCATCAAACCGCTCAATTATTGAATTCTAAACAATTTAAACTATTATTCTAAAATTTTAAGCAATTCTGAAATTATGATGATATTATTATTAGAAAAGAAAGATGAATTCGAATCAAGTTGCAAATTTAAAATTCACCGTGAAGTACTAAAATAATGATTAAGACTTTGAAGTAGATGCGAATACAAAAAATCCAGCCATTTTTTCAAAACTCCATGACTTTTACAGGTTTTCCAGGTATTGTAGCAACCCTGGTTTCTTATAGGCTAGTATGTACTTTAAATAAGTTAGTATAATAACCTTGTTCACAGCAGATGAATGAGAAGATACTATGTCGTCGTATCGCTTCCTCAGGGAATCGTACTCGTCTTTAACAGCCTCATACTTTCGAAGAGCAGATAAATAATGTTGATTCATGCTATCACTATTGCTCGAATCAGTCACTAGGACTTCCTGGTTCTGCAACCTTAATTCGGAAACTTCCTTTTGTAAAGCTTGAACCTCTCGATCCAGTCGTTGGTTGTCATTGACAAGTTCTCCGTACTTTCCCCTGAGAGCGGAGCTCTCCTGTGAATTTGCTTCCAGTTGATTCATGGCTGCTCTGTGCTGTGTTCGATAGTACTCCAATTCCTTCATAGTATGCTCATACCTAAAGAAAATGCATCAACGGTTAACAGTTGTCCGATTATTGATTTTTTTTCCAATAACCACTCTATTTATACAGCGGAGACATCAAAGATCGGACTGCAGTATGATGGGAAAGAGCGAAAATAATTCATAATAAACAGACTTCAAATGAAGAATTGGATTAACAATTTAATTTAAACGCGAAAATTAGAGCGCAGATTCAAACGATATCAAGGGGACTTCTCATTTTGTCCCTTTATTTCTGTAAACTGTAATTCATTCGGCTCAGAAATAATTGGTAAAAAATAAAAAATGCCCCCTAATTTCTTTCGGATCCGTGAATAAGAGAAAAAAATGAAATTAAGAGAAACTAAAGTGGGGAAAAAAACAAAAGAGGCGAACAAACCGTCGAATGGTATCGTTGTGCTTATGCCTAAGTAGCTGCAGTTGGTGCAATGCTTGTTCACATTGATTTTGTAAACCTTCATAGTCCCGACATTCGAGGCCCCTGACAGGACTTCCGACACCGCCGTAGCCTCCGCTATCCCTCTCTACATGCGGGAAAATCAAGTCGAATCCAGGGAAACACATCGCAAAAAACACGAAAAATAAAATAAGTTGAAAACTAAACAAAAAATTTGTTAGAAGAACAAAAAGTATTCGGTGCAAAGGAGCTTCTAAGAGAAATCGACAAAAGGTTTAAGTAAAATTTCATTCGTTCCAAAATATAAATTTAATTAAATTTTAAATGATTGGTTGGGGGAAAAATTTGTTTGACAATGACCCTTCGAATTTAAATACTTTGTGCAGACTCAGATTGAACAAAAAACGTGCAACGTAGAATGAAAAATCAATCTGAAAAGTGAAGAGGAGAGCGGGGTATGGTGCCGCGCTTTCACTAAAATGCCCTATAAATTATTATTGAAATGTGATTTTGATGCAGGTATTTTTTAACGTAAAGCTCACATTCTCAGGGAACATTTATCACTACTGCAAACAGCTTTTTAATTACGTCATTATTTGACATTTAATTAATTGATGGATGTTGCATTTCGGCCAGCATGCCCTATACAGTGGGGGCCGGTGGTCGCCATATTACTGCCGTTTATTTAAATAATACGAACATGGTAGAATAAAAATTATACAAATTTTAATTAAATAATTACATTAAATGTTTTTTGCTGAAATACATAGGGCACGGCGCAGCGTCGTGGCCCGAATGTGACAGTACACGATTTAATTAATTTTAATATACTTAGCACGTTTATAGAAACAAATGATGATACCAGAAGTTTAAGAAAATACTTCAACTATTAAAACCTAACTTTTTAATGCTTCAAGTATTTCAAAATATGCTGTAAGACCTTAGTTTTTGCACAGACTTTTTCATCTGTTTCTGGCCAAACTGTTTTTTTTTTTGTTCATAATTACTCTTTTGGCACGTATTTTAAAACAGAAATTGCACCACGTCACTATTTGTCCAACCATATAAAGATATTTTATGTAAATAAAAACTAATATGAAAATCAACAAACTCGTGCGTTATTTTTATTTGGCGCCATGGCTCGCGCCGGCACCATACTGTACTCTCCTCTAATACTATTTTACATAAATGAGCGGAAAAATTATGTTTTGATTAAACAACCGTAACAAGGAAATTAATCATTTAAAAAGTGATAATGAGAAAGACTCAAATTGCAAGCTTCAAGACCAAGAATAAATAGCTTTATTAAGATTTAAATCCTTACCCATATTGAGAGCTCCATCTGTAAATTAAAAAAATTGTCATATTTAATGAAGATCCGTATTATCAAAAAATACTTTTTTATTTTGCCTCTTACTATCTTAAGTTTCTTATTTGAAATAAAAAATTAAAATCCTACAAACTACGTATTTTAAAGCAAAAATGGTACATGTAATCTTTTTTTTAAATAGAGTTTAAAATTTTATTTTCAAATTTACTCAAACATTAAAAGGCTTCTTAAATCAACTTTATTTTGTTAAATTTGAATGAAATACTTTTGTTGAAGTTTCACTTCTATATGAGTATCTTTCTCAACATTTATTTTGATTCTTGATAAGATTCATTTTTTTATATAACGGATAATAGGAAAGGTGTTACTCTAAAAATAATTAATTAACTCGAGCCACTCATTGCAGCGACTGGAACAATGTAATTAGAAGTGTTGGCTTTCACCAGGAAAGAAACCATGGGTCATGCGTTTAAGCATCGTGATTCACTTTTTTTTTGCATTAGAGAAATTAGAAAGAAAGAAGTCTAATTGCATTTCACTTTGACAAATTTAAGGCACCCAAAAAAGGCGTTTAACTTCCAATTAACTCGAAGGAAGGAGATTTATAAATCATTAAGCAATCTCTATTGTAATTTACTAACCCAATAATATAAATTTAACTTGGATACATAAAATGCAAGTTTTTAAACATAAATAAAAGAAATAAGAAAGCAGTTAATGAAATAAAAATGCTTTTAGTTTTACAATGAAAATCGAATACATTTGGCTTTAAAATTAAGAATGAAGACCTTTTATTATTTTCACAGTTAATTTTGAAATTTATCTTTTTTCTTTCCTTCCTATTTACCTATAAATGTGCAATATATTTTTTTAAATCCACATTATTTATAGGATAAATTATAACCCTAACATCAAAATGATAAAAAATGTTATTTTCTCGTTAAATATATCTCAAGAAGCTCAATTTTTCTGAAAACAGAATTTTGGTAACTGTAAAATAAATTGCAGGGTCTCCAATGATTGATAAAAAATCTAGATGCCCCGCTTCCCCCATACTCATTTTGCATGTTTTGTGCATTGTCTTCATTTTATTATTTCCAAATAGTAATGTCATTTTTGTCAAAGATTCTAAAAAATTACTCGTAGAAAATGCTTAATTTCAAAAAGAATGAATGACCCGATTAGCCCAGCCCACCCTTGTAAAGCAAATCATAAAATACAGGTTTTACCGATAAAAAATACTTTTTAAATTAAATAATGAAGAATTATTATACATAATTAATAAAAAGTTATAAAATAGTGTTTTACCCACATATTGCTCTTTTTTATTTATTAGTATTTTGAAACAAGATGCTGTTGAACTATTGAATTATCTTTTTTTACTCGAAAATCCATTTTTCTGGGTTTAAAAAATGATTTCGTTCATCTGATGGATCGGAACTTCAGGTTCATTTATAATTTGGCACACTCAACATTCAAAAACAAAATAAAAAAAAAGCCACTCGTATTGTCAGAAATCAAATCGCAACCCTTTTGTTGGAAAATAAGAAACGAATCAATTTTCGACTACAATATAAAGGTAGAATAGAATAGAATCGAATAGAATAGAATGCATTTTTTTTTTTCAACTCACCACTGCTTCCAGCACTGTCCAAGGAAGACGCACCAGAAGCCATAATCTCCGATGAAACTGTACTACGTCCACTAGTCTAGCAAGGTAATCACTAGGGTTCGCCTGAAAAATAACGATGCGCTGTACTTCACGGAAGAGCGAACCCTTTGTGAATTAATAAAAAGTAGCCTTCACAATGACAATTCATGTATAGACAAATAGGCCTTCGCGGTCGTCAGAAATACATTTCAAGAACCCTCAATATCCAAATCAGAATTCAAATCCATTCATCAATGAAAAATCGCAAATGGAAATTAAATCTTGCAAAATAGTCCCAAGAGCGATCTTTTTAAAAGCAATATTTTTCACATAAAAACCATCCATCGCAGTGGGTAGAAGGCAGGGCGTATGTTTTCGGAATGGTCATAGGAAATTAATCTACGTTTTGATGATGTGTCCGCAGAAACTCATTTTTCGCAAACACGGATTTTCAACTTTATTCGCTATCTTAATTTTTTAAAAATCGCGACGTTAATTTATGATGAAAGCTCTTGAAGAGCGAGAATCACTCTGAAGATGAAAACGAGGAGCAGCTCTGAAAAGATGATTCCTTTCTATCGCTCGTTGCTAGGAACTGATTATTTTATAATCAAGTTGAGAAACGCCGCACAAATGATAATAATCGGAGGAAAAAACTCCCGGCACAAATCCTCGCACCATTTTTCACGATTTGGGGGGATTATTAATACCACTTGACGACAATTAATCTCTCACCTGCTGCAACAGCAAGCCTGACAATTAGCCATTTTCATTAGCTACCGCAGACTGGAACCAGTGCGGCGGCTCACGGTGTCGGTAATCTAGAATACACATTTTATTATTTGCTTCCGATATTTCACGACATGGCGCTAACATCGCAACGCGGTCGGTAAATTGTTTACAAAAATTAAGGGTGAATAAACGTCGGTATTTGCAATTACAGCTTGTACAATATTTCAATAAATAATTACTAAAATAGAATTTCTGTACCAGATAAACCTAAAGGGAAAAACGTGGAACGTAGGCAAAAAAATATGTTGGTTTTGGAAATTTTTTTTTCGATACTGATGGGAACCCGGAATTTTAAAAAATTTTAGAAGAAAAATCTATCCAATCACTAGAAATATCAAAAATTTCATATCACATCATATAATGCAATACTTAAAATAAGTTTGATTTCAGCTTTTTTTAATTGTTAAGTTCAATTGTTAACGTTTCCAATTATGAAATCATTTAGTTTACAATGCGCAATTCTAAAACCATTAATTTTTTTAATTTTCCATTTTAGGTCTTCATTTTTAAGCATACATTTTCAATGTAAAGAATTTTTAAATGCAGTTTTGAAGACTTATACAATTGAAAATTAAAATTTTATTGAAAATTGAACAATAATTTATTTTACAAGACGATTCTGCATTTGTTCAAATTTAACCAATTCACAGATTTTAAAGTTAAAAATAGGACTGTTTCAATTCAAAATTTTTAGCAGTCAAACCAATGTAAACGTCCGATTGAAACTTTATAAATTATTTTCAATCACTAAATAATTTCAAATTAATAGAAATTCATAATTCAACGCTCTTGTTCGACTTTAAATCCTATTTAAATATTGTTTTAGTCAAAACTATTCCACTTTTAACCCATTCGATTTGAAATTTGTTAATTAAAAAAAAAAAATTTTTAATATTTAGCAATATTTAACTGTTTATTTAAAATAATCAATTTTATATAAAGTATTCAAAACTGAAATGTTTGAAAATAGAAAGCCTTGAATCGTTTAAATTTCATAATGCTAAAATTAAACTATAGACGTTACAATTTTAATTATTCCATTTGAAACAATTTCAATTTGTAACTATAAGTTTTGAAGTTTGATGTAAAAATAGCAATTGAACAATTATCAATTCAAAACGACCTAAAATTAACATAATGTATCTACTAATTTAAATAGTGTACAGTTAAAAAAATTTTTTACTCGTTAATTTTTAATGTTTCCAAACTTAAAATTGCTTAAAATGATATAATTTTGAACATATACAAATTTATTGATTCATTCGTAAGTTTAAACATTGCAAACGATAAAGTATCGTAGATTTATAATATTCATATTTTTTAAGCAGAAATATTTGAACTGTACAATTTATAAAAGTTTAAAATATTTAATTTTGCAGTTTCACGGCACTTAATTTAAAATTGATCCATTGAAAAGTTGTAAAAGCTTCTATTTTAAACGTGTAAATTATTGAGCGTTTAAATAAATAAGTCTTACATTAAAAATTTGTTAAGTTTCAATGGAACCGTTGGGTGCAATAACAGCCTACCACCATCAGAGCTGGTTGGGAACATCTCTAAATTCAAAAGAGTTCCACGTTGAGTGCTTTAATTTGCAGTTCAGTTTTTATTACTTCAAATGAAAATATTTCAACTTTAAGAGCGTGAATTTTTAATTTCAATGGTCATGAAAAATGTATGTGAACCGCGAAAAAACCGGATATTTTATTCCTCAATTAAAACGGGTACCCTGTATTTTAAAAATGTTTCTCTTTGTAAAATTTAATTTTTATAATACTTGATGACTTTTATAATACAAATAGGAAAATATTTTTTTTCAAATTATATTTTTTAAGTGTTATAAAAAATATACATCATAAAGATGTTAGTTTTTTTCTGACTATATCTAAAACACTTATTAGCTTGTAGACAACAAGTTTATATAAAATAAAAAATATATAAATATTGAAAAAATAATCCATTTGCCTTTTTTAAACATTAGCGACTTCGGGCAAAATCTTCATGAATATTTCAATACCCTTTAAAAATGCATCCTTATTCAAAAACTCATTGTTGCTGTGCATAAGTATTGGAGTATTATTTATTGATGTGAATCCTAAAGACGGTATTCCCATCTGAAAAAGGCATAAATAAAATGTTTTTTTTTCATTCATATATACCAATTCCACACGAAATGAGATATCGAGCTGAAAAATTGGTCCTAAATTTCTGAAACAACAATTTTTTTCTATTTCCAAAAATTTAGGACCATGCAAACGTTCCTTAGTACCTTTTATATAATTTCCCTCAACTCGATATTTTAATTGGTGCGGACATGAGTTGTTGCAAAAAGGTCGATAAAGTAGGAATCTAGTAAGCATTGCATGGCCTTAATTAAGTTTAATTTAATAAAATTTAAACAAAGAGAAACTTACACTTCGGAGAAATCTAGAATCTGATGATCCAGCACAGATAATTGGGTTTAATTTTATGTTTAAATTATCGCAGGCTTGTTTAAATGCAGTCCAAAAAATATTAGTGTCGTCTAATTTTGTATTTGGAACATGAGGGTCTTTGATTACAACAGTGTAATAAACCCCTTCTCCAGTTTCTTCGCACCATCCACTTATCATTTGTTCAAATTCTTCATGATTAACATCAGCTGCTAAACGAATATCAAAACCAGCTGAAAATTCGTTTGGAATTACAAATTATATATATAATTAATATTAATAATTAATAATAATATATATAT
>JAABKJ010007064.1:0-21313 GCA_011634705.1 Andricus grossulariae
ATTACTCTTCTGACGCGAATTTTAAAAGAGAAATTGCATCAAATCACTATTTTTCTAAACAGAGAAAACTATTTTATATGAAAAACTGATATGAATATCAAAAAATATGGGCGTTATTTGTAATAGTCACCATGCCCCGCACGGACATCATACCCCACTCTCACCATGGTAAAAATCTGTGAATTTCCTTGATATCTTTAAAATCTCTTAAAATTACATTGAAATATATATGAAAATCTTCAGGAATCTCTTGAAATCCCTTGATACATTTGAAAATAGTTTTAAGTCCATTAAAATCTTTGACATTTTTTTAAATCTGTTAAAATCCATTGAAATTGATAAAATCTCTCAAAATCTTTAAAATAATTGAAGGTCCTATAAATCGTAATCTTCTCCCCTTAAATTATTGGAATCCATAGAAATCCTTTAAAATAACATTTAATTTATCCCGTAAAGTATAAATCATTTGAAATCCCTTCAATATAAATTGAGTTAAATTTATTCATTAAAGTTCTTCAGAAAACACGTTAAAATACATAAAAATCTTTTTAGATCCCTTGAAATCTTTAGAGATTCATGCAAATCCTTTATATATTGTGAAAATCCTTGAAATACCTTAAAATTGGTTGAAATTTTTTATATCAATCATTTGAAATCCCTCAAATATGATTTAAATTAAAATATTCATCAAAGTTCTCTTAAAAAAACATTGAAATCCCTTGAAATCCCTGGAGATTTCATAAAATGCTTGAATCTTTGCGAAATCACTTGAAATACCTTAAAATTCTTTGAAATCTTTGGAAAACGTAAAAATCCATCTGAAAAGAGTACAGATCGTTTAAAAGCCATTAAATATAATTTAAATTATACTTAATCATTCAATTTCTATAAAAAAAAGTTTAAATCCCTAGAAATCTTTGAAACTCCTTGATATCCTTGGAGATTTAATAAAATCCTTGAATATTGTGATATTCTTCGAAATTTCTTAAAATCCCTTGAAATCTTCGGAATCGCTAGAAATCCTTTGAAACTCCATTTCAATTAATTTAGTTTACGAAGTTTACTAGAAATCCCGTGAAATATTTGGAAATCCTACAAAATTCTTTGAAATCCCTTGAGATTTTTGAATAAACGCAAAAATCGTCTAAAATCACTTGAAATGTTTCGAAATTTTTGGAAATCCTTGGAAATATTTTTAATCTCTTAAAAACCGATAAAATATTTTAAAATGACTAGGAATATTTACAAATCCCATAAAATCCTTTAAAAATCCGTGAAAGTTCCTCGAAATTTGCTGAAGTCCTTAAGAATCCATTAGATCCTCCTTATATGTTTGAAAATCTTTAAAATTCCATGAAATTTTTATGAAATCTGACGAAATCGCTTCAAATCCATTACATTTTTTTGAAATCATACGTTAAGTAAGGGTAAGATAAGCGAGGGAGGATTACAAGGTATTGTTAAAGATTGTATGGGATTGTTATATTTTTTTATTGAAAATCGCAGGGTTAATCATGGCCGACATCATATTTCTAAAACAAGAAATATTTAGGAAAATTTAGAGTTTCAGAATGGGAGAAAAATTACAATTTTCCTATTTGGACTATAAATCTTTTTAAAGATTTCTTACTCCCTAGGACCAACATAAATTTTTTAAGAAAAAGCTGAATTTTCAACAGAATAAATGAGTTTTCAACAGTTGCATTTTGTTAAAAAGATAAATTTTCAACCAAATAGTTGAATTTTCAACCAAGAAACATTAATTTTTTTAAAAAAATTCAATAGTTGAATATTCAGATAAAAAAACTCATTTCAAACGAAAAAAACTAATCTATCTATTTCGAATTTTGCAAAGACTCTAAAAGGGACCGAAAATGCAAATTTTTCTTGCTGGACTGTTTTTGATTTTTAAATTTGTTTTAAAACCTTATGTGCAACGATGTTCCGAGAACAAAAGAAGGTACTAAAATTGATAGGGCAACATTATTCCATTAACTAGATAGACATTTTTGCAGGTGAATTTTACACTTTAATCTGTGTAGAAAATACAATTTTTACTTCTGTAACAAATTCAATAAAATCAAAATAGGAATTTTTTGTTAAAAAGAAAACCGAAAAGTGAGAAAATATTATAAAATTTTAGGCTGAGATGGAAATATATGTGTACTTAGGGTTATAGAATGATATAAAATTACGAAATAATGATGATAAATGATCCAAATGCTTGGAAAGATTTCTCTCTATTACCGAATGAAGACAATAGTGAGAAGATAATATTTTTTCTGCATGGCAGACAGTGGTTAAAACTCATAAATCCTTTTTTTTATTGCAAAAATCAACATCCTTTCTAGCAAATGATATGCAAAATTAAAACCTTGCTAATTGATTAAATCTCTTTAAATTAATTAAGCTCTGTGGGAATTTCTTGAAATTCGTTGAGACTCCAATAAATTCGTTAAAATCTTTAAAATCGCTTAAAATCTTCAAAATTTCATAAAAATCCCTTATAATTTATAATTTCAGTGAAAATCCATTTAAATCTCTAAAAATCGATTAAAATCTTAAAAATTCCGTAAAATGTTTCGAAATATTACAAGATCCTTTGAAATACTTTAAAATTGATTGAAATCTTTCAAATCCGTGTGAATCTTTTCGAATCTTTCTAAAATCACTTAAAATATTTTTAGACCTTTTAAAAGCCATTAAAATTTTCGAAATTCCTCAAAATCTTTCATATTAATTAAAATTCCCTTGAAATTCTGTTATATTTTTTGAAATTCTACGAAATGCTCTAAAATCTGTGGATATACTTTGGAATCTTTTAAAATCCTGTGAAATCATCAAAAGCCCATTAAATCTCTATAAATTTGTTGAAATCCCTTGAAATCCTTTAAAACCTTTGCAACTCTTTTGAAATCCTTTGATAACTTTTAGAATCTTATTAAAATCTTTCAAATCTCTTCAAATCTTCGAAATCTCATTAAAATCCCCTAAAATATTTAGAAAATTTCTTTGAATTTCTCAAAATGCCTTGAATTTCCTTTAAATCTTTTATAATTTGCGGAAATCGGTCTTGATTCCGTAAAATCCGTAAAAATCCGTCAAAATCCTTCAACATCTCTTGAAATTCCATAAGATCTAAAAAAACTTCTTAAAGTCCCTTAAAACTCTGTAAAATCCCTTGTAAAATGAAGATTCTCTTTGAAATTGTACTATTTAGGTAATATCTTCAAACACTTGAAATCTTTTAAAATCATTTAAAAATTGTGAAACCCCTCGTTATTCTTTAGAATCATTTGAAATATTATAAAACTTTTGCAATCCTTTGGAATCTTTTAAAATTCCTTCAAATCTCATGGAATTCCTTAAAATCTTGGGAAATCTCGTTAAATTTCTTACAAACTTTGCAAATCTTTGAAAAATTTTGAAATCTGTTGAAATTATTTCAAATCACTGAAAATCTTTCAAATCTTTTGAAATGCCTTGAAATATTGAGTTAAAAATATAAAAAAAAATCCTACGTAAGGAAGGGGTGGGGCGGTCACAATAAAATTAGGACTTCTTACAACAGGAGTCCCAAAATTTTGAAAGATCTTCCTTACGTAATTAATGGACGTTCCCTGTTCACTAATTTGGAAAACAAATGAAATTTTTTTTTCATTGCTTCGGAAAATTTCACAAAAGAAAAAAAAACAAAGTTGTGGAATAGAATATTTTGGACCCAATTTTTAAAAGTTGAAATCAATCTGGATGTTGTAGAAGATCTTAAAGGAGATCATAAAGTCAAAATGATCTGGACTCAGAAAATGACTTGGTTGAATCAACAAAATATTTTTTAGTTCAACCATAGAATATGGTTATTATATGGACAACAAAATATTTTGTTGGTCAAAATAAATTTTTTTGTTCGTTCACCCAAATATTTTGGGATTCCTTAAATCAACCAAAATTTGTTTGATTCAACAACATTTTTATGTATATCCTAGAAAACAGTTTTTTTGGTTCAAGAAATTCCTTTTCTGGGTGTGGGTAAGTCAAAGTCAAATTGTCGAATAGTTTTTGGAACAAGTTTGCCACTGACGCAAGAAAGACCAGTTTCTATTTTTTGTGACCTTACGAACTCGAAAAGTATAGTCACTTGCCTACCTCGTCTTTATTGTTCTTGTAACGAGTGCATGGTGAAACTCGTACCATTAAACCGAGGATTTGCCTGGAGGTGACAATCCCCTGAATGGGAGAACTTCTTTTTAAATTCTTCACACTCTCACGACATTCGACACCAAACACCTCAATCTTAATTTTTAATTTTATTTATTATTTCATCGCTAAGAATTACAATTAACCAATTTTCAAAACATCATGATTTATGGTGTTTTTTTTCACACTAAATGCCAGTTTATAATTCTGATACCGAAATTGGAACAAAATGATATGCAACGCTTATGTACAGATTGAATTTTTTACTTGATCAGCAAAATGCGCATCAGAATGATCCGATTCTCAAAAAAGAGAATAGGTACTTTCCACACTGTTAGAAATGTTCGGAAAATTCTGACACATATGGGATACTCATGTAACTGAAATTTACGAAATTAGGTTGCTGAAAACGAAATTCAGTGACTTTTATAATAAATTTACTAAATTTGTATTAACATTCAGAAGTGGTATCTCAAAATGACAAATAGTTTGCAAAAAATTTCTTATTGGTAACATAAATATACGTTACCGTGGCCGAAAGAAGTGCGCAGTTAGCAAATGCGCACTCCTGGCGATATAGGAAAATTGACATTTTTCTCCGAACCTGAAATTCCAGATTTTCTAAAACATTCCATGTTGATCCTAGGAAATTGTGAATCTTCCCGAAGTGGTAATCGCAAATAGTTTAAACTATAGAAAAATATTTAGAGAGAAAAACATTAATTTACAAGTTGAAAATTAACTTTTGTTGTTGAAAATAAATATTTTTCGGGTAAAAATTGTCCTTCTTGGTTTGAAAAATTCAACAATTTCTAAAACTCTAATCTCTCGTTAAAAAAATTGACTGTTATACTTTTGGCTGAGAATTCATCTTTTTGTTTAAAAATTTTAATATTTGATGCTAAATTTAATTATTTTGATGAACATTGAAAAGCTTTGTTTAAAATTCATCTTTATTGGAAGAAAATTATTTTTTGTTTGTTTGAAAGTTGAGCTACTCTGTTAAAAATGCAATTGTTTTGGTTGAAAATATAGCTATTTTGTTGAAAAATAATTTATATGGAAAAAAATCATATATTTTGCTGCAAATTAATTTTTTTTGTAGAAAATTAAACTTCTTAGTTAAAAATTAATCTTTTTGGTTGAAAATTTAAATAGTTGGTTCAAAGTTGAAATCCTTTGTTGAAAATTAATTTTTTTTTGGTTGATGATTCATCATTTTATTGGGAAAATTATTTCTATGGTTGAAAATTACACTATTTTATTAAAAATACGTTTTTATTTGTTGAAATATAATTTTTTAACTGAAAATTAAATTGTTCAAGTTGAATATTGATCACTTTAGTTGATGATTCATCTCTTTGGTCAAAAGTTAAACTCTTTTATTAAAAGTTCATTTTTTTTATTCAGGGCTCAACATTTCATTTAAAAATTCATCTCTTTGGTTATACATTTTTTTTCATTGGTTTTTTTTTAGGTCGTATTTGGTCGTAAATTCGTATTTTTTTGGTTGAATTCAACTGCCTTTTATTAAAAAAGTACATCCTTTTTGGTGGGATAATCAAATATTAATTTTTTTTCGAGAATTCATATTTTTCGGTTGAAAATTAAACTACCAAGTTGAAAGTTGAACTTCTTTGTTAAAAATTCATTTGTTTGGTTAAAGATACATCATTTGACTGAAAATTTATCTCTGGTTCAAAATTCAACTTTTTTTAATTCGTTTATTTTTGGTTAAAAAGTTAAAAAAACAACAAACAAAAGTGTTTTACATAAAAAAAGACCTTTGTCAAGGAAGTGCTCGATTAGAAATTCGAGCATCGTTGTCGAATGTCTGGGTGAATCAGTGCGCTAAATTCGATGCAGGGAGACGCCGATCCACAATAAATATAAATGCAGCTGGGGCGACCTCTTCGGTGACACCCAGGGGTGATTTGTTTATACCACGCGGTGAAGAGTCTCTCCTGCCAGGGGTTTGAAAAAAAAAGATTAAAAAAAATTATAAGAAACAGAAAGAATGAGATGGTATGAGATAAGGGAATGCCCATTAATTATGTAAAGATGATTTTTTAAATTTCAGACTGGGGCTCTCTTACGGAAATCATTCTTGTGGAAATCATTTCTTACGTAAGATATTTTTATGTCTGTGAATAACTATACAACTTTATTAAAAATGCATTTTTGTTGTTGTTGAAGATTCATCATTTTAGTTGAAAATTTATTTCTTTGGTCGAAAATTTAACTATTTGTTGAAAATTCATCTATGTGATTGAAAATTTGTAATTTTTGTTTTGTAGAAAGTTAATCCTCTTGGTCCCGAATTCAATTATTTGGTTGAAAATTTATGTAATTTCTTGAAAATACCTTCTTTTTGGTATAAATTTATTTTTATTTTTTGGTTTATAAATTTAATTTTTGTTGTTAAAATTTTCAACTTAAAAATGCATCTTTTTATAGAAATCAACTGTGCCAATTTTTAAATTTAAATATTTTTTGTTTCTTACGAATTAAGTTTTTTAATTAAGAATTTGACAATTTGGTTGAAAATTCATATTTTTGGCTAGAAAATTCAACTGTTTTGTAGAAATTTCTTTTTTTTATTAAAAATTAATGTTTTGTAATAAAAATTCAACTATTCCATTCTGGTTGAAAATTGATCCTTTTTAGTTTAAAAGTTCAACTAATCGGTTAAAAATTTATTTATTTTGTTGAGAATTCGTCTTTTTGGTAGAGAATTGATCCTTTGGGTTGAAAATTAATTTTGTTTTGGTTAAAAATTCAACTGTTTTGTGGAAACTTGAACTGTTTTATAGAAATGTCATCTTTTTTTGGGTAAAAATACAACTGTTTGGTTGGAAACGAATCTGTTTTGGTTGAGGCTTCAATTATTTTGTTAAAAATTCGCCTTTTTGGTTCAATTCAACTGTTTTTTATTTAAAAAAAATAATTTCTCCTTGGTTAAAATATCAACTATTAAATTTTTTGTTTACGTAATTTAGGCAAGGCCCTCATTGTAAGGATACGTGGGTTACGTAAGTTTTTATATTTTTTACTCAATATATACAAAATATATAAATTATTTTTTACCGTTAACGACATTTTAAGGGATTTCAAAATATTCAAAGGGGTTTTAATTATTTAACTTGTGTTCAAAGGATTTTAAGAGAATTCAAAAGATTCCAAAGTATATCCCCGGCATTATAGAGGATTTCGTAAGATATAAAAAATTTAACGGAATTTCAAAGGATTTTTGAATATTATGAAGGATTTTAAGAGATTTCAACATTTTTTATTGGATTTTAAAAGATTTTAATAGATTTTGATATACTGTAAAAGATTTCAAGGGGAAAGGATCTCGTAAAATTTCAAAATATTCACGGAAATTCAAGGATTTGAACCGATTTTTAGAGATTATAAGAGATTTTCACGGCTTTTAAGGGATTATAAGGATTTTTGAATATTTCAAGCGTTTCCAAAAGATTTCTGGGGATTTCGAAATATTTGTAAAGATATCAAAGGATTTTAAAAGATTTAAAAAATTCAAATAATATGAAGGATTCTGAAGGATTTCAAAGAATTTTAATGCCTTTTAAAAGATTTTACTATATAGTATTTTACATTTTTACTCAATATATCGACAAACTACATATATCAATTATTTTCACTGTAAACAAGATTTCAAAAGTTTACAGAAGTTTACGAGAGGTTTTACAGATTTAAAATAATTTTAAAAGACTTCAAGTGTATGAAGAAATTACCTGTATAATTTGAGAGAGGAAATCAATTTTTCGAGGGTCTTGACAGGCTTTTAAGGGATTACAAAGATTTTGAGCGATTTTAAAGAATAAAAAATGATTTCCGTGGATCACAAAGGATTTTAATGAATTTCAAGAAATTTTAAAGGATTTTAAGTTATTTTATTGTTACGAGTGTTAAATAATGGAAATTGTAGTTTAACAGTGAGAGAAATAGAGGAAGACCTCGGGATTCCAAAAACCATTGTTACAGAAATTTTGAGCTAATTTTGGGGATGAGCCGAATATGGGGCGAACTGTTCCTTCATCACGATAACCCACCTGCCCATTCATCGCAGCTTATTCAGCAATTTCTGGTGAAACACCACAGGTTTGGATATTTCAAGGAATTTTTCCAGAGAGTTCACGGCACTTCAAAGAATTGCAAAAATTCCAATCAGAAATTAGAATTTTTTTCTAATTTGCAATTAGACAAAAAATAAAGTGGAAAGAGATTGAAGAAAGAAGAGATTGTGCAAAGAGCAAAGCAGTTCTCGTGGTTCGGATTTATTTAGCAACCGATTCCATCCAATCAGGAGAGATGTGTCATCGTGGCGAGAATAGGCGCACTTAACACTGGCAACGCTTTTTCGCGACCTGCCGATGCAAGTCGACAAGAGTGTTGTCACCTCTTGACGCTATTTATATAGCCCTTCTGAGACGCTTATTAATAGGGTCGATTCAATGCCTTCGTTAATTGTAACTTACGCGATGGTAATGCGCAAATTTGTATAAATGGGGCAGCTGCAGTCACGGAGGGTACCATTTCGTGAAAGTTTCATTTCAAGGTCATCTGAGGTCGTATGATTGGAGAACAGCTTGATTTCTCTCCGAATCTGAATTTATGGTTTTCTATAATAATTTATAGTCCACATATCCTGTGCAGAAGTTGCCCTATTTTGACCTATTTAGAAAGTGGCGCTCTCAAAGCCTACACCAGTTTCTCTATTTTCAAATAAGTAAATTAAATTATATAATAGATACAAAAATAAAACAGCGAAAAAAGTAGTTTTTGTTTATTATTATTATTATTTTGAAAAGTAGGATATACCTTAGATAAACTGAACAGGCCCTGAAAAGTTTGCAGTATGCTAATGCAAGTATGTCAACGCAAAAGCGTTACACGCCATGTATGGCCCTTGTTAGTTTACCCGAATGGGGCCACGTCAGAAGTAGGGTAAACTGGCCAGTGCCTTAACAGGTCCACATTGAGATTTCTGCACGGGTATTACGTGACGCTATTATCAGTGATTTTTTACTCGCCCTTTCTTCTTGTGACAACAAAAATTACTGTGAAAGAAAATGTGAAAAAAATTAATGTTAAAACTATTTGGTTCTAATATTAGAATATTTTTAATACACTCAAAAAAATGTCTGGTTAAATCAACCAGAATTCTGGTTAAATATGCCCTTACTATTTTTTCTGTTTGGACTAAATAGAATTATGGTTGAATTAACTAGATTTCTGGTTAATTTAAACGGAATTCTGGTTAATTCAACCACAATTCTGGTTAGTCGAACCAGAAAAAATAGTAAGGGCATATTGAACCAGAATTCTGGTTGGTTTAACCAGACATTTTTTGAGTGTACAATTCTTTAGACTTTTTTTCATTTAGGAGCATTGATATCGTTTAAAGATTAACTTAGAAGGCACATTAACTCAACGGATTAGGGGCCGTCCATAAACTCTTTTCCTGTTTTTTAAAGAATTCTTATTTTTTCCGTATTTTCAAGAAACTTCCTCTTTTTCTCGTTTTTCGCTTAAATTTGAAATGAATTAATATAACCCAATAAGAAAATCCAACTATTGTGGGTTAGAAATTGATTTTTCGGAATTATTTCCTTTTGGTTAAAAAATATACTATTTGGTTGCAAATTGAATTATTTTATTGAAAATGCAACTATTTTTTTGAAAAGTCATCTTTTTCGGTTAAAAATTCAACTATTTGGCTAGAAGTTTAACTAAATTATTGAAAATTGTTAATAATTCATCTTTTTTGTAGAATATTAATTTTACTGGTTAAAAATGAACTTTTTGATTGAAAATTCAACTCTTTGGTTGACTTTTGAACTCTTTTCTTGAAACTTAATTATTTTCTTCTTGAAGATTCATAATTTTAATTAAATATTTATCTCTGGTTGACAATTTAACTATTTTTTTTTTTTTTTGAGAGAATTAATTTTCTTCACTGAAAATGTGACTTTTCTATTTTTTATTGTTCAATTTATTTATTTATTTTTATTTATTTATTTTTTATTCATGCAGATTTTTTCTTGTCTCTCAAATTTTATTTGTCCGAAGTAATCGTTTTAACATCAACATTTATATTATTTAACATTTTATTAATTTATTTTGTTGAAAATTCGTCTTTTTTGGTAGAAAATTACTTTTTGGTAGAGGAATTCAACTATTTTTTTTAATTTGTCTGATCTTGTCGAATTCAGCTGGTTTTGATTAAAAACTAGATGTTTCTTTGAGAATTTTTTTTTTGTCAACAAATAAATTACTTACTTTAAGGTTGAACTACTTAGTAAAAACATAATTTTTTTAGTTGACGATTCATCATTTTAGTTAAAAATTCCGCTATGTGATCAAAAATTAACTTTTTCATTGAAAATTTATATTTTTGAGTTAAAAATTTAGCTGTTTTATAGAAAATTCTTCTTTTTGGCTAAAAAATTCAACAATCTGGTAGAAACATAAAAACTATTTGGTTAATAATGAACTTTTTTCTTGAAAATTCATATGTTTGGTTGACAATTAAACTACAATTTTTGGTAGAAAATTAAAGTTTTTGGTAAAAAATTAAGCTATATATTCTAAAGTTTGACTATTCAGTAGAAAATTAATTTATTTTGTTAAAAATTCGTTTTTTTTTTCGTTGAATTAAACTGGTGGATAATTCGTTTTTGTTGTTAAAAATTAATGTTTTCAACTGAAAATTAAACGATTCCATTTTTGGTTTAAAACTGATACTTTGTAGTATAAAATTCATCTATTTGGCTGAAAATTCATGTTTCTTGATTGAAAATCAACTTTCTGGTTGAAAATTGATCTGTCTCGCTGTGAAAGTCATCTGTTTTCTAAAGAATTTCACTTTTTAAGTTGAAAAAATAACACTTTTGTTGAAAATTCGTCTTTTTGGGTAGAAAATTATTCTTTCTTGTTGAAAATTCATCTATTTGGTGGAGGATTCATGTATTTTGTTAAAGATTTCGACTTTCTGCATTAAATTCAACAGACTGAAAAATCGTTTTTTTTTGTATTTAAAAGTAATTTTTCAACTGAAAATGTAACTATTCCTTTTGTTTTTAAAAACGGTTTTTTAAAGAACATACTTCTTTTTAAGCCTTCTTGTGCCAGTTTGTTGCACAATTTGACTGTTTTAATTTTATGTTTGTTTAAAAAGTGTACTTTCAAATAAATAATTCTTTTTTTTTTTTGAATCGGAAAGTAGTTTTCTTTCTAACTGCAAATTTAACTGTTAAATTTTTTTTTAAACTACCTTCTTTAGTTCAAAATTCAACTATTTAGATGAAAATTCGTCTTTTGGTAGAAAATTAATCATTTTTGTTAAAAATTCATCTTTGCAGGTTAAAAATGCAGCTATTAGGTAAAAAATGTAACTATTTTGTTGAAAATTTAATTATTTTGTTGAAAATTCAACTAGTTTGCTAAAGCTTTTTTTTATATGGCAAATTAAACTGTTTTGTTGAAATAATGTCCTTTTGGATTGAAAATTCATCTTTTTTGGTACGGAAGTAATCTTTCTTATTTAAAAATTCATCCTTCTTGGCTAAAAATAGACTTCCTTGTCAAGAATGTAACTGCCTTCATCAAATTCGTCTTTTTGGCTGGAAAATTCAACTACCATTTTGTAGAAAATGCAACTACTATTTTTTTCTGATTCCACTAATTTACTTGGTAAGTAAATGAATTAGTAAAAATGTAACTACTACTAATCAAATTACCAGAATCTAACCTTTAATTAGTAAAAAAAAGCAATTGGTAAACGACTTCTTACTATATTTCATCAGTAGAAAAATACCAATTCAGAATTGAGCTTCTTTTAATCCGAGCTATAGCCATAATTTGTTAATATTCTTATTTCTCGTGCCAATTAAAATTGAATTACTTTAGTCTTCATGATATTAAGATGTATTAAATCATTTTTGATAGTACCATAGATCAAATCCAAAAGAAATTAAAAAATTAATGAAACGATTCCAAAAATTAATAATGTTAACAATAGAAATATATAGAAATAAATAAAATTAGATATAGAAACGTAATCAAAGTATAAATAATACTTAAAGCAGTGTATTGATGACGTTAAGTGATAAAATATAATTATTACGCATGAACGCCACATGGTTAAGAATTTATAAAAAATACGTAAAAAAATGGTATTTACAACGGGTTTTTTTTAACAGACGTTCACAGAGAGAGGTGAGACATATTTCTTTTCTGAATTAGATCAAGATGCTAAAATTGATAGAATATGTGAGCGTCATAAATAGTACGACGGCCCCCATCCGATTACAAGCTAGTCAAGCGCTGCTTAACTTCAGTGATCGAACGAGAGGACATGCGGCTAAGTGAAGAGTTGAATAAAAATAAAAATAATATAGATTATACATATATAAACTAAAATGAAACTTTATTTAATTACTCTCAATCCAATCATATTCTTCATTAAAAATATTTGTTTCCTAAAGTTTTACGAGAGCTTTCTTCATATCTTGAAGTATTATAATCTCAAGTTTCATCACTTTTATGTAAAAAGCCTAATCAAGTGTACTCAGAAAAAATTACTTTGAATCAAAAAAAAATTTGTTGGTTCAACCATAGAATATAGTTATTAAATGGACAACAATATATTTGGTTGACCCACACAAATTTGTTTTGTTCTTCAAACCAAATTTTTTACTAGATCTAGTATTTGATTGATCAAACCAAAACATTTTGTTTAGTCAATGAAATATTTTGTTGAATCAACACAAATTTGATATCAGGGTGGTCCCGAAAAAGGCTTTTTTAAAAAGTAAAATTACTTCTTGATTTTTTAAAAATATAAGTCAAATAATGAAATTTGACCCCTAGAAGAACACGGTTGGATAATTCCAAGTGTTGTCTCAAAAATGTTTATGTTCAAAACAGCAAAAAAATCGAAAAATGATCTTTATCTGTCAATGATTTTCTTAATTCTTAGTAACATATGAATAAAAAATTATTAGGTCCATCATCGAGGACATTTATTAGAGTTATGAGAGAAAAATTGATTTTTTTTTTTAGTTTTTGACGTCCATAGGCGATAGAAAATTATTTCTTTTTGTAATAATTAGAGATTTCCTTTCGGAAAGATTTTTTTTGGCATAATATTATTGGCAGACCATTTCCCTTGGTTCCTGATCTAAAAAAATGATTAAAATTGAAAAAATTTCAAAAACGCAAATAAATTTAGCCCAAAAAATATCATTTTTTGGAATTTTTACTAAGAAACTGATAATTTTCGTATCTTACAGGTTGTAAACAATTTATAAAATTTTCTTATCTATATTTTTAAGTTCTAATGCATGTTTAACAAGTTTTTTTTGCGCAAATTTCACATCAATCAATGAAACCGATCTCCAATTATCACCGTTACAAATTAAAAAAAATGATTTTCCTAGTCCAAAAGCTGTTTTTCTTTAAGCAAGCTTATCGTATCTGAAAATTTTTGGAGTGAAAACTATTTTTCAGGTTTACTTTCACAAATTTTGTTGATATTTCATTATCTTAAAGTAAACATACAAGTGATAATTTACTTAATTTCTAAATTATCAAATATTTTGAATAATTGAACAATTTTAAATGATTAATTTTACAGTTTTCTCCATTATAGTTAAAAAGTTATTAACAATATGAGAATGTTTTCAAATATTTAACAGATAAAAAACCGCTATTGGCGTTAAGAAAAAGCAGTTTTTGGAATTTATAATGGTGATAAATAGATAATGGTTTCATTGATTTGTAGGTAATTTGCAGAAAACTGGTAGAACATGCATTAGAACTTGAAAATATTAAAAAATGACAAAGTTTGGGCTAATTTTCTTTGCGTTTCAAAATTTTTGAAATTGTAATTATTCTTTTAGTACATCAGGAACCGAGGAAGATAATCAGATGGTGATATTATGCTTAAAAAATCATTCCGAATGGAAATCTTTAATTATTACAAAAAATCGATACATTTCTATTGTCTATAGATGTTAATAACTAAAAATTATTTGTTTAATTTTTTTTCATAACTCTAACAGATGTCCTAAATGATGGTCCCAATAATTTTTTGATACATTTTGTGTTTTCGAATAAAAGAAGTCATTAAAAGATGAAGATCATTTTTCGAATCATACAACCCTGTTCTTCTAGGGTTTAAAATTCATTACTTTTTTTCAATCGAGGAGCGTTTTCACTTTTCAAAAAATCCTTCTTTTCGACCACCTTAGTCGATATAAAGTAACATTTGCTCTGATCTGCAATTTATTTTTGTCAGATGGAAAAAAATGATGGTAAATGTTGATTATGAGTGTTTGCGTTCAATAGGATTATTTATGTTAAATACATTTTATTAGATTTGAAAGCTATACAAGAAAAAGTTGAAAACTGTTTCTATATCGCAGATATGCTGCAATTTATTTTCCTATATTTGGTTATTTGAAACCAATTCTTTTGGTACTATGGAAAAATTCGAAATTACATTTATTTACAAAATAGAAATCTCAAATTAAATGTTATCCGTCGGATAAAAAAAGTGAAAAGGTCCAGCTTATGGCCAAAATCTTACACTGAAGTCTAGGTCTGCATAATTCTAAAACATTTCTGATTAGAAGAATAAGGGCATTCAAATCATTTAGTTGAAGAAAGATTTTCAAAAAGTTCGTATTTCACAACCTTTGATATTAATATTGCATAATTTTCTGAAATACCTAATATAGCAATATAACAGTTTATGAATGATAGTTATAAACAATAAAATAGAAAACTGACTTATTTGAGTATTAATAAGAATATAATTTAATTCAATCTTGAAACTGTATATAAAAATACTAAATTTCGATAAATGTTTAAAAATTCAAAATAAAATAAGACCTTTAGGGTTGGAGAGGCACTTTTCGTCCCTTGGTGGTGATTGAGGTTCCTTATGCGCCTGAATTTTCCCAATCAACAGTTCCAATCTCGAACTGTTACCTTTGAACAGCATTATGTGCACTATTATTCTTCTTTCTTGATCTTGTCACTGCTTCAATGTCCAGAATCATTCACAAATAGTTCAATTCTCAGACGTGATTAGAGGAAGCTTTTCGAAAAGTTCAAACTTCATTATTTCTTCACGAAGAATTGATCCCCGATTAGTGAAAAAATGATTCCATTAATTATTTAAGGATGGCAATTTTTTAGGTGAATAAATTCAATCAAAATTGATGATCTTCGTTTTCTGATGATGCCGAAGTTCTGCAGAGAGGTGAAGCTAATTCTGTCGTATTAATGAGAATTGAAAACTTCTTTCTTCTTTCTAGAATTCTATATTCAATTGAAGAAGATTGTTGAATAACAATATTCTCTAATTTTACAATCACTTCTTTTGTTTCTTCTTTTCTTCCTCCCTGCAACGTTAAAAATCAACAAATTCTTCACTTATTTTCTTCCCCAGTTTCTCACATGTCTTCTTCAGTTTTTATCATCTTTCCTGCCTCTTCTGCGAAAGATCCAAAAATCAACAAATTCATTAACCCAGAACAAAATATACCTATCACACTTCTGCTCACTTCTTTAAATATTTTATCACTGATTGTCAACTTTCAACAACAATTCCTCAAAGCAGCAACAAAACAGTTCCAAAATTAACACAAGTCCTTAATAACTCTTATCAGAACTTTACCAACTCGCCACATTAATGATAAAAAGTGAGTTTGACTTTCGATGAGATTTTTTTGAAATTGTAAAATAAACTTGGACCTTCGTGCGATCCGGAATGGATCACCGGATGAACTGACTAGCTCGAGAAGTGTCTCGCGTGCTAGTGTTTAGCATGGACTAAGGGGGCCCGGTACTATTATCGCTGGTGTAAGTCCTCGAGCCCCTCGAGCGACTCGTGCCGGAGAAGGGACCCCAAAGGACAGGATAGGGAGCCCCTTGGGAAACAAGCCACCTCATTGGATGGTAGGCGGTCTCGAGTACACCCACCTCCTGTACTCTGCACCTATTAACCATTCATTTACCTCTACCAGCAACCTATCTCCTATCAGCCTTCTACTACTAATCTAGTCACCAACTTGAAATCTTGAAATCTTGAATGCTCCTCAGCTCCTTCCTTTCCTCCATTGTTCTCCAAATCTACACTGGTCCCCTGCCGGAACACCCTGGACCCTCAAGGTCAACGACCAGAAAGAGGAAGTCGCAATAAATGCGGTTTTATGTCTTACCAACACACTTTAGAGTTTAGACGTTTTCCATATGAAAAACGCAAAAATCTGAAATTTACAGGGTATTTAAATCAGTTCTTGCTCGAATAATTCTGTTAATTTGACATTGGTCCCAGGATTTTTCTGCTGATATAAATCTATGATTAAACGTAGTATATACGGTTACAGCATTTTTGCCGTATTTTAATTTTGTAGTACGACATTTTTTGCCGTATTTTAATTTTGTAGCCCGGCATTTGTTGCCGCATTTAAAATTTCTAGTACGCCAAATTTTGCCGGACTTGAATTTTCTAGTACGGAAAATATTGACATCAACGAAATTTCTGTTCGCATTTCAACTTTTTTGGCAGTAATTGCTTTAAGAAATATTGAAAACTTTATTGGTTAACGTCTCGTGATCTATCATATCTCGAAGCCCTTTCCAGCTCTCCCTTCAAAAAATACTTGTAAGCATCTGGTCACAGAAGAGTGGTCACATTTCGAAACCCTTTTCCATGTCTCCCTTTAAAAAATACGCGTCTTAGTGAATGGTTACAGAAGAGTGACCTGTCACATCTCGAACATGTTTTTGGATAATTTAAAGATCAGAAATTGTTGATGTCAAAATTTTCCGTACTAGAAAATTCAAGTTTGCCAAAATTTGCCGTACTAGAAAATTTGAATCCGGCAAAAAATGCCGGACTACAAAATTAAAATGCGGCAAAAATTCGATGAGCATTTCTTTGTGTGCTTTTAGTGTATAATTTTCTTGATTATATGAAACTTTGTGTGTATTTATAACCTTCTATTCCTCATTTTATGATAAATAAATAGTAAAATATTTCACTATTTTTCCAAAGTAGCACAAAATATTATCGGAACAGAAAGTTCCTTATTCACACAAAAATTTGCCGGTGTAGAAACTTTAAATACGGCATAATTTTCCCGAGCTTAATGCACGACCTTGATTAAATTTTCAAGATTTTCGCTAATCGTGAATAGCGACTGAAAAACCTTTTTTGGTTTAAAATTCAGCTACTTAGTTGACAGTGAAACTGTTTTCTTAAAACTTCACTCTTTCGGTTGATGATTCATTATTTTAGTTGGAAAATCTTTTTTTTTTGTTTTGTTCGAAATTTAACTATTTTGTTAACATTCTTTTTAAAATTGATTTTTTAACTGAAAATTTAACTATTTCCTGTTTGGTTGAACATTTATCTTCTTCAATTGAAAACTCAACTATTTGGTTGAAAATTTCTGTATTTTGTATAAAATTGATCTTGTTGGTATAAAATTAATCTTTTTGGTTCAAAATTCATTTATTTGGCTTGAAAATTATTATTTTTTTTTATTGAAAATTAATTCTTTTAACTGAAAAATTTAACTGATTCATGTTTTTGTTGAAACTTTGTCTTTTGTGGTAGATTATTAATCTTCTTGGTGATTAATTATAACTTTTTGGTTGAAACTTCAACTATTAGGTTGAAAATTCCAATAAAAATTGAAATATTTTGTAGAAAATTCATCTGTTTGTTTAAAAATTTATTTTACTTCGTTGAAAACTTATTTCTCTAACTTGAAATTAACCTATTCTATTTTTTGTTGAAAATTTGTCTTTTTTAGTTGAAAATTTATCTATTTTGTTGAAAACGTAACTTTTTTTGGTAGGAAATTCATCTTCTAGGTCGAAAATTCAACTATTTGGTTAAAAATTTATTTTTTTGATTGAAGATGCATTATTTTAGTTAAAAGTTCATTTCTTTGGTTTGAAGTATAACAAATTTGGATGAAAATTCGCTTTTTTTGGTGTTGAAAATGTTAATTTTTTTAAAACTAAAAATGCAACTATTTCATTTTTGCTAGAAAATTGATATTTTTTCAGTTGAAAATTTACTTATTTTGTCAAAAACTCGTCTTTTTTAGTCGACTTGAAAACTCAACATTTTGGATGTGATTTTTTTTCTGTATTGATTGAAAAATCTTTCATGGTTAAAAATTAAACACTTTTGTTAAAAATTCGTATTTTTTTGGTTTAATTTAACATTTTTTTATTAAAAATTAATTTTTCAAAGAAAAATTGAACTATTTCATGTTTTTGTTGAAACTTTGTTTTCTGTGTTAGATTATTAATCTTCTTGGTGATCAATTACCTTTTTTGGTTAAAACTTCTACTATTAGGTTGAAAATTCCATTAAAAATTAAAATATTTGGTTGAAAATTCATGTATTTTTTAGTTGAAAATTCATTTATTTTATTGAAAACGTGACTTTTTTTTGTAGAAAATTCATCTTCTGGGTCGAAAATTCCACTATTTAGTTAAAAATTTCATTTTTGCTAGAAAATTGATCTTTTTCAGTTAAAAATTAAATTATTTTGTCAAAAACTAGTCTTTCTTAGTCGACTCAAAAACTCAACATTTTGGATGTGATTTTTTTCCTTATTACTTGAAAAATGTTTCTTGGTTGAAAATTAAACTCTTTTGTTGAAAATTCGTCTTTTTAACTCAACAGCTTTTTTTTATTGAAAATTAAAATATTTTCTGATGGAAATGTCAACTATTACACTTTTTGTTGAGAATTCATTTTTTTTATTATCAAATATTCATTAGTTTGGTTGAAAATTTAAGTATATTGTTGAAAATTCCCTTTTTCTTGGTTGACAATTAATTATTTCAACTAAAAATGTAATAACAAAATTCTAAATTAATAGATCTTAAATGTTTGTCAGTTCTATTATGCCCCGACTCCCATTGTTGATGATCGAAGATTTCCCCCCCCCCCCCAAAAAGTAACGTAGACCAAAATTCTCTCAAAACAGAGGAAATAGGGATATTTTTCGCGAAAATAGAGGAATAATAGGGGAATAAATTCTTTCAAATAAAATAAATCTTCTGACTACCTATATTGAATTCAATATAAATTTCAAGTCGAAATATATTGCATGTTTAACAGAATAGTTGAATTTTCAACCAAAAAAGGTTTTCTAACAAACAAACAAACAAAATTTTCAACACAAAAAGACGTATTTAAAAAAAAAAATAATTTTTAACCAAATATTTAAATTTTCAAACCAAAAAGACAAATTTTCAACAAAGTAGTTGAACTTTTAACCAAACGCGCAGTTATATTTCCAAGCCAAGAAGATGAATTTATTAAAAGAAAGTTGAATTTTCAACCAAGAAAAATGACTTTTCTACTATAAAAGATTAATCTTCTACCAAAAGACGAATTTCCAACCTGTTGAATGAAACGAGGAAAAAAAAACAATTTTTAACAAAAAAGTTTATTTTATAACCCAACAGATGCACTTTGATTTAAAAAATATGAATTTCAAGCATTTATTTTGATGAAACAACGTCTTTTTCGGTATAAAATTAAACTTATTGGCGCGGAAAGTTAATTTTTTTTCAAATTCATCTATGTGCTTGTTTTAAAATTGAACTGTTTGATTAAAAATTCATTCATTTGGTTATTCATTCATCTTTTCAGTGAAAAATTCATCTGTTTGGTTGAAAACTGCACTATTTTGTTGAAAATACGATTTTTTGGTTGATTATTAATCCGCTTTAGTTAAAAATTAATGTATTTTGTTCAAAATTCGTCGTCTTTAGTGTAAAACTCAGCTTCTTTGCGGAAAATTACTTAATTTTTGTTTTATTCAACTGCTTTGTTAAAAGTTGAACAACTTTGTTAAAAATTCATTTTTTTATTTAATGATTCATCTTTTTAGTTGAATACTCATCTGTTTGGTTAAAGATTTGACTATATTGTTGAAAACTCTTTTTTGTGTTGAAAATTAGGTTTTTTGGTTGAAAATTGGACTTTTTGATTGAAAATTCTTGTAATTTGTTACAAATTTGTCTTTTGGGTAGAAAATAAATCTTCTGGGTTGAATAATCGTCTTTTTTGGTTGAAAAATAACCTTTTCAGATGAAAATGCAGCAGATTGGATTCATAAATATGACCGATTTCATCAGAGAGACAATTTGACTGATTTGAAAAGTCACCTTCAACTGATTTATCAGTCGTCGAATCCGCATTATTTGAATTAGTCAAAATTGACATCGAATCAGTCACTTTGGACTGATTCATATTGAGAGTGTACCCCAAAGGTTCTTGGGAATATTTGGTGTAACTCAGGAAAAAAAAAATAAAAATAGTAGAGTCGAGAGGAAAATTTTTCTCAGAGTGTGTGAGAAGTGTAGGCGGAGCTGATCAGTTTCAACACACCACTATTCGCACATGCGCCCATTTAGTTGCCTCCCACAAAGAATTCATTCATTTATGAAACTTTAAGTACTTTGGAAACAGGTGTCCTCACGTCCTCACAAAAAAAATAGACAATTGCTTCAGAAACACATATTCCATCAAAGTATTGACAATTATACCAGGTCCGTCCACTCAGTGCCGCCACCAAGGCAAAATGAAAAATAAAAAGGGCCATATTTTTTTGCTTTTTTTTTGCAAACTTTATGCTCGAAAAAACATTTTTTTGCTTTTCAAACTTCCGAGATAAGGCTGGCGGCGCTAGCACAACGTCCACTCAGCGCCGCCACCTATGAAAGCTGTCTAAAAATTATTATAACGAAATGAACGATCAGGGTAGATTTTTTTGCTTTTTTTTTGCTCTCCGGAAACATATGATAAGTATTTCAAACAACTACCCCTAAGTCATACATACCTACCCCTCGTGATCAAAGATGTTATAAAAGTATAAAAACAAACCTGAACTACGTCAAGATGATCCAAAACTCTAAATTAATTATTGAACACTTGAAAATTTACCCTTTTTACAATTTCTCCGAAAAACTACCCTTCCACGTAAATTTATGTAGCGGAACTTACATATACTTATAAAACGCATCAAAAACAATAATATTC
>JAABKJ010007065.1:0-21310 GCA_011634705.1 Andricus grossulariae
AATTGAATTGAATTGAATTGAATTGAATTGAATTGAATTGAATTGAATTGAATTGAATTGAATTGAATTGAATTGAATTGAATTGAATTGAATTGGATTGGATTGGCTTGGCTTGGATTGGATTGAATTGGATTTGATTGGATTGGATTGGATTGCATGAAATAATCATCAAAATGATTAAAGTGAGCTTTTATATTATAAGGTATGCAATAATTGAAATTCGAGAGTAAAAGAATGACAGGAGAAATATGGAGCAAGTTTGTGCTGGCATTGTTTATTCATATCCGCAGACGTGAAATTGTTTCAATGGCACTTGAGATGGTGGCTGTTGTACAGAAAATTGTTTAGCACGAGGAGATTGGAACGAAAGGCATGCAACGCTGGAAACAGGTGCACCTGCATGAGCTGGTCCGAACCGTTGCAGTTGCATTGCGTCGCGTTGCGTTGGTACGGCCGGGCCGCACCTCGTTCTTGAGGGACCCACAAGCCCATTACGCTATGCTCGACATTACCACGAACTTGCTCAGTGCCTTCGTCATTCATCCTCGAATTGTTAATTAGGATTCGAATATATCGGAAACTGAGAAAAGGATCTGCGACAGGTTACCAGAAAAGAAGAAGGCAAAGCGGCTGATGTAATGTCAAAGACAAACTTATATCACTGTATAATATATATTGTCTTTTCGGACACATTCCTCAAATTTATTTATAATTAAAAGTGAAGAAACTTTTACGATCAAACTTGAGAATTGCTTGATAGTTAAACACAAAAAAAGCACTGCATTGATCCAACTCTTGAATTTCTATCAAAATTTCTACAAACTAATTTTCGACTCAGTTTAGCTTCCCTTAATCCACTGCACTCTCCAGAGGATACCTTGAGAGTCCCGAAATAAATGCTTGTACTAGGGATATAAACAATATATTCCTCGGTAGCACATACAAAATCAGGTTTTTTTCCTGAATTTGTGTCTTTTAAACCTGGTGCATGGATGTGATATCGTGTTCTAGAGGAACCTACTCCAGGGATATGGAGTACTGAAAAAACCAGAGTTTCCCGAAGAAGATGTGTTTTACGGACTTGGTGCATGGAATGGCTATTGTGTCTCAACCTACTGGAGGGACCCTTATCCACTGAATAATCTGAACTTTCTGTGAATAGATGTCTTTTTACACCTGGTGCAAGATTTGAATAAGGAAGCTTTAAGATACGGATGAATTTAATCTAAATGTTCTTCTGAAACATAGCTCTCTTGAGGAAGATGTAATTTTCACAGCTGACGCAAGGTTTCCACATCAGTTGCATAATTTTCTCAAAGAAAATATTGTTCGAATTTCCATGCAAGTGATTAACGTCAGATATATAATTTTTGCAAGGAAGATGTCATTTATGCCCCTCATACAAACGTTCCGATGAAGATGGACCGATGGCCATACTGAGTCCAAAATTAATTTGTATAAAGTGTAGAATTAGGCTTTTATTTTCTGTAGGATGTAAAAAAAGGGGATTTTAAGACCATCCTAGTAAATATAGTCTTCATACTGGCAAAGGTCTCGCAGCAGTAGCATTGAAAAAAGTCAAGTTGAGAATGATTAACTCTAAAGTAAAAAATCTGTCAGAAGAAAAAAGAATAGAAATAAATGTCAAATTAGGAAAAGCAAATCATAATGGAGAAAATGAAAATGAAGATGATGATGATGAAGAAGAAGAAGAATAAAAAGAAGTAGAAGAGAAAGATATATGACTCTAGCGAAAGAAAAGAAGCGACAACATTGTGAGTATCGGACAAAAAGAGAGGTTTCGCGTAGAGTAGACATATGTATATGAGAAAGCGTATAGGCTAGCGCACAGGTATAGATATATAGATATATGGCGTAAGGGGATTTACATATGTGCAGAAGGAAGGTGAGCGCACACATTCACCAAGACCCAAACAACTTCATCCGCAGGGCGCCTCTGATTTATTCATATTAATAAAAGCTTAAAAGACCTGTTAACATGTATGTTATGGGTATCGTAGTATGGGTAGGCTTGAGCATCTTGGACAAGAATGACTGCGAAACTATTGCAATTTCGGCACTAAACGTGACGAGCCGAGGGGCCTAAGGGCCCAAAGTTTTACAGTATCCAGCTGCATCAGCGTACTATAGCTGGTGTAGTGTACAATATATATGTATATATGTATATATATGAATATATACATATATACGACCACACATAGCATCACAGCAGGATCTCGAGTGCAGGGGATCGCGGGAACGCCGCCACGAGATATCAGGCATTATTAAAACTACATAAACACCGAGAAGTAAAATGCGAATTATGGCCTGGGAGGGTTGTGAATTAAGACGGGGCGATGACGGAACTTTAAGAGCCAAGTGGCAAATCTTTATCTAAAGATAAAGATCGTTCACTTGTGTGCATGCACATTAATGCTTGTTCCGCAAAGTGAATGGATTATTATCATTTGTGCTGGAAACCTTAGATTCAATACCGTTTCATTGAGAAAGCATCATTATAGAATAGTTCCCCAACAGCGCGCAGTAGTGCAACAATGTTGCTGCAATACAAGAAGTTTCAAATGATTACGTAAGATATCAGAAGAATTTAAAGATTGCGAAGATTTCAAGGAATTTCTATGGTATTTACAAAAACTAAAGACATCCAAATAATTTGAAGGGATCACAAAAGGGTTTCAGAAACGTATAAAAAAGGTTTGGAAAGATTTCAAGGGATTCTAGAAGAGTTTGAAAAATTTCTAGACATTTTTCAAGACTTTCACAAAGTTCAAAGATTTTAAATAATATGTAGTATATTGCAAAATATTCCGAGGAATTTCATCAGCTTTTATAGAATTTTGTACGATTATAGATCAAGATGTTTGAAAATTTCTGAGAAACTTCAAATGATTTTGCAAGATGTCAGCATATTTTAAATATATCAGGGAATTTTGCAATATTTGATAGATGCATAGTATTTCAAAAGAAATGCAAAGATTCCATAAGTTAAACCATTTTAAGGGAATTCTAGGGACTTGAGGGCTTTCATGAGATTTGACGGGGCATCTGAGAATTCCAAAAATAAAAACATTTCTAAAGGTATTTGGAAATGTATTAAATATTTCGAGATGTTGGTTTCACAATATTCAAATGGTTTTACATATTAAAAAGCATCAAAATTCTAAGGAATTTAACATGATTGAAAATTTTTATGCTTCTTTGAAGATTTGAAGAACTTTACAATATTTGAGGAAAATATAAGATTATAAAATAAATTAAAAGATCTTCTAATATTATAAGAAATTTCTATATAGATTTGAAGCAATATAAAAAAATTGGGGGGTTTTCTAGGGTTTTTAGAAAAGTTTTACATAATAAAACCGTTATTAGTTTCTTTCAGTTAATTTCAGCTTTTGGATATTTTAAGAGATTTTAGGGAATTTTAGAAAATATCAAAGATTTAAGGGGATTTCAAAACGCGTCATCAGCTTTTGTGAGATTTTACAGTATTTCAGACGATTCCAAAAACTGCATCATTTTAAAGGTATTTTTAAGGATATTTAGATTTAAAGATTTCTCACGAGATTTTATTTGGTTTTGGTGGGATCATTAAGAATTTCACAATATTCAATCAATTTTAGTTTGATCGATTGTAAGGGATCAAGATGCCAAAGAATTTCATGAAATTAAAGATTTTAGAAGGATTTTCAAAGAATTTCATAGGATTTCAAAAAATTGCAAACGCTTAATAAAAGGTATCCAGCGTATAAAATATATTTAAAAATGTTAAAGAAATTCTATGCATTTCAGCGTTATTATTCAGTTTCAAAATTAATTAGATCACAAGGGATTTCTACAATTTTATAAGATCTTTTGAGGTCGCAAGGAATTTTTAGGATTAAAACGTTTTTTTCAATTTCAAGAAGTATGAAACATTTATATTTATTGCAAGGGTTTTTTTAAAAATATCTAGGGATGCACAATATTTGTAAAAATTGCATTTTAAAATATTTTAGACAATTTTACATTATCGGGAATCCTAGTAATTTGAATTTAATAAAGCTATGGGATAATTCGCTAGCAAATTTCGCCAGATTTTTAGGTATAAATAGGATTTTAAAATAAATAAAAATATTTTAAGAGATCTTCACGGTTTTCATAGGAAAATGTGGGGTCTCAGAGGCTGAAAAATTTCATAGATTTTCAGAAAATTTCAAAAAAATTCAAAAAAGAATCCAGGATATCAATGATTTTTGAAAGAATTCAAGGGAGTTCTCGGGGTTTTAGGAATTTCAAGGATTTAGTTTAGTCTAGAATTTATTAAAGCCATGGAACAAGTTACCCAATCAGCTCATTAGATTTCGTATTTTTATGAGATTTTAAAAGAAAACAAAGAATTTCAATCAATTTTATGGGGTTTTAGAGGGTTTTGAAGATTCGAACATTTTTGAAAGGATTTTAAAACACATTAAAGATTTCAAGGTGTTCTACGGCATGTTATAAGATTTGAGGGATTTCACAAGATTTAACGGATTTGACAAATTTCAAGTTATCAGAATTCCAAGGAATTTAAAGAAATTAAAATTTTTTAAAAGGATTTTGAAAAATTTCCTCGTATTTGGGACAATTTTGAAGGATTTTAAAAAGGTATGCAGAATATAAATGAGATTTAAAAGATTTTGAGAGAATTCTAGGGACTGCTCAAGATATCTAAGGATTTTAGGGATTTGAGATATTTCAAGGAATTTCAAGGGATTCTTAACGGATTTCAAAACTTGTAGGGTATTTTATATAATTTTGAATGATTTCAAGCGATTTTATGGTAGATGTATATTGTATGCCAGATGAAAAAACTGAGTTTATAAAAATTGTTTATAAAAATTTCAAATATTATTGTATGGCAGTCTATGTTATAACAACTTTCTACTAATAGAAATGCCAAATAAGTTCATTTGCTTAGAAGCATTATTTATAACAATTGGAAATCTGGTTGGATAACAGATTATGTAAGCTTCATTCTTTGGGTGAAAAGAAATGATTCAACAGGAGAAAAGGTCTATGCATAACCACAGCAATGCGTCTTGCAATGATATCTTGTTATTAGAAAATGAGGTGAACAAACTTAAAAAACAAATTCATCGTTTTGCCATTTTGCAGCTTCAAAGAAATCATTTAATTGAATCAATTATGATCAGACTAAAAGTGGTTGTACAATGTCTATTATAGTACTTTTTTATCCGCCTAAAATAAACAAAAGCATAAAGAATTCTGTATCATAACAAAGAAACATTTTTTAGCCAATTTTTGTTTATTTCAGAGAAAAAAAAGTTATTTTCTTGAAATATATATGAGATACATATGCACGTATATTGAAACATCAGAAACGTTTTATTTTTTAATGTTATTCACATCCAGTGAAATGCAATTGTGACATTTCACTTAGTGAAAAAAACGCTACAGTAGAAAACGAAGGGGAACAAGGGCTAGTCTCATGAACTCGAGCACTTGTTCTCTCGTTTTTATTTACGTTGCAAGTCCACCCACATTCAGGATAATATGGATGTGAGCATTTAGCCAGGAAAACACAACGACGATGAGGCTTATAGTCCGGCTTTGGATTTATTATGCTTTCTACTTCCTGCAAGAAAACTATTGCAGCTTATGATGCATAGGACGTGGGACCATAGGCATAGGACCATTTCAACCTCCAGGTGATTTCCAGATTTTTCCAGGTCAACTGAATATTATATAAAAAGGTTTAATTGAACCATTTGCATAAGTGTAATAATCGAGGATTCATTCATGCTGCTCGATTTCCTCCTTTCGGTGTATTGATCTACGCGATCTTTCAAGGATAAGGAATAACCACTGATACAGAAATTGAGAAATAACTATTCTATTTATTATACGTTAGACTCGACTTGATGATTATTATTGAGATTTGGATAAGATAACTAAAGTTTGAATTGAACAACTGGAGTTGATGGCTGATTGAAACTTGCTTTTGTCTGCTCCTCTGCCAATGGCAACCTCAAACAAAAGGAAACCGTTGACATTCTGAACTCTTTAAATATAGATTCTTATTAATTTTGCATTAGAGTTACTCGTGATTTATTCGTGTGAGTGAGTATGTGTTTTTGTTCTGGTGTGAAGCCCTTAGTTCATGAACTTGCAGCAGAGTTAGGTTGCACAGATGTTGTGCAATCTGAATTATTTGTGTTATTGCGTATATTGGTCCCAGTGTGAAGTCTTTAATTACCGCAGTTGAAGACAAAAAAGGCCTTTAGGAAGCTAGATGGTTTGTAATCTCTGTAGAATTTGCAGTTTTGAGTCCACTGATTAGTAAGACAATGTATAAGCACAAAACTTTATCGGTGAACTTCCATCAGAGTTAGGTTGCAGAGATGTCGTGAAAACTGAAGTATTGTTGTGAGTGCGTATATTGGTCCCAGTGTGAAGTCTTTGGTTACCGCAGTTAAAGGTCAAAAAGGCCTGAAGATAACTAGATGGTTAAGATAATTAGATAAGGTAAGATGGTAAGATAACTAGATTGTTTGTAATCTTTGTGAAATTTTCAGTTTTTGGGTCCACTAATTAGGAAAACAATGTATAAGCACAAAACTCGGTTGATGAACTTCCAGCAGGGTTAGGTTAAAAACTGAATAATTGGTGTGAGTGCGTATAGTGGTCCCAGTCTGAAGTCCTTGGTTACCGCAGTTGACGATAAGAAAGGCCTCAAGATAATTGATAACTAGATGGTTTGTAATCCCTGTAGAATTTGCAGTTGTTGGATCCACTCATTAGGAAGACAATGTATAAGCACAAAACTTGGTTGATGAACTTCCAGCAGAGTTGTGTTGTAGACATGTCATGGAAACTGTATTATTGGTGTGAGTGCGTATATTGGTCCCAGTGTTAAGCCTTCGGTTACCACAGTTGAAGATAAAGAAGGCCTCAAGATAATTGATCACTAGATGGTTTGTAATCCCTGTAGAATTTGCAGTTGTTGATGATACCGGATAGAGTAACGGTGTGCAGAAACTAGACTGATGTTGCATCTAAATTCCTGCAATCTATTCCTTAGTGGAACCATTTTGCTGATACGCTGTGTTTTTTCTATTTTGATTGCATACAATTTCATGATATTAGCTTCGAGACTCACTCGTTTTATCTATTTAGGAAGAGTCGCATGTGATTGATGGTTGCACAAGTTATATTTTGTAGCCATTATGTAATCGATCGATTTACACTAATTGGATATGCTGAATTCAATATGATGAAACAATTAATGAAATTCACGAACAGTGGGTCTTTATGATTATTTTTGAAAGCTAGTGGAGGAATTTGTTTTAAACTTTAGGAATAAAGAATATATATGCTAAACTACTGCGTCCAAATGCTTGAGTCATCTAAGTTCATTAGAAAATAAGATGAATGGAAAACAAAATTTTGTTATCAGTTGAAAGAACGAGAATTCTTACGTCGAATGAAAAATAAAATTCCAAGTACTCTCGCTCATTCGAAAAATTCTTTATATAAAAAAAAATTTGGGTCAATTTTTGAGAATCCGCAGGTACTCTTCGAATTATTGTAACAAATCGAAAAAAAATTTGAATAACCTGTAAAAGACGGGTTCCTTCATTTTCATTATAGAATGAAATATCCAAATCATAAATCATTTTAACACCCTAAAGTGGACCCATCCACCTGATTTGTAATGGAATTTTTAATTTATTTTTAAAGTTATTAATTTTTCACTGTAGATTAAAATGGGTGAATTTTGAAAATCATGATGCAGAATTAGAAAATTAACCAGTCTTTATCACTTCGTTTCAATATCCTAATTGAAAAATGCTTCAATTATAAAACAATCTTTGAAATTTTTTAATTTTTAATAGTGAGAAGGACATTGATTTCTCCTACAAACATAAAAGTTTGTATAAAAATAATATATTCAATTACTTTGATCATTTGATATTCTAGAACAATTTTATTTCTGAGGCCATAAAATTAACTTTTTTTTTGCTTCAAAAACATAAATTCAAAAAATTTTGGTCTGAAATTTCTGAATTTTTTGAATGTGTAAATTTTAAGTTTCACATTATGGTAGTTTTAAATTTAAATATTAAAAATATCAAGACAATTTGACTATTACATCTTTCAAAACTGCCAAATTTATTATTGAAAGCATTGATAGTAAGTTTTATATTTATTAATTTTAGATTTAAATATTCTAAATTATTTGGTTTCAATTTTGAAGGTGCAAAACTGTATTCTTTTTAATTCTTTACAATCATAGAATATAAAATCAAAGTACTCAGCAGTTGCATAATTTCCAGATGCGATTATTAATAAGTAAATAATTTTTAATTCAATGGCTTCAGAATAGATTCTAATTAATAAAAATTAAGGAAATAATTTTCTTGAATCCAAGCTTTGAGATCAAGAATATTTTAGAAATGGATACAGAAAATTAAATGATTTTATATTTATAAATGTTTCAAAATAATAAAAATTGGAAACTCAAGTTGAAAACAAAAAATTTCAAGTTGAAATACTAAAAATTGTGCAATATCAAACATTGAAATCACAGCCATCTTGTTTTGAATTATTGTTTTAATTTTCAATCTAATATCTTACAATTATCTGATTTTTAGTTGAAGATTTAAAATAATATATTATTCAAATTAAAAAAAATTGACTAAAAGATTTCAAAAATAAGTAATAATGGTAATATTTTCAATGGTAAATTTTTCCCTTTCATAAGTTTTAATTTTGCATTTCGTGGTAATAAGAAATTCTTTCAGTTTTGAATGAAGCTGAACAGTTCTGAACATGTTCTGAACAGTGGTCCACTTTTTTAAATATAATTCTGTGATTCTAAATTTTGAGAATCTTTTCAATTGCAAATTGTGTAATTCATATATGTTTCAAATTGTGAGTACTTTGAATTGAAATTATCAATTGTTTTAAATATTTGAAAAACTTCAGTATTGGAATGTTTGTTCCGTAATGGATTTTTAAATTGTATATCTTTATAATGTTAGGAAGTAGAAAGCTAGAGATCTCAATGCGCATTTCGCCCTCGTGAATTCAATAAATAATGCAAATAATTTATATTGACTCAGAGTTGAATTGCGAATTATATAAAAAACTGAATTGAAAATTAAATTAAATGGTATAAATTTCTACTTTAATAATTAAAGCAATATATGTATCAGATACCTCAAATAAATATACTATAATCAAATCCTTTTGCCTTTATTTAAGAGGAAATGTCAAATTAGTGGTGCAAGGTATATATTTACTTGACTGATGTGCTGTTTATTTATTAATGAATCGTGCGTAAATTTGCAAGAATGTTCATGCACATTTGAAAGGTTCCTCAGCCGTTTACCGTCAGCGAGAAGCAGCGTTACTTAGTTAGCATAGAGCCGCCAACATTTTTTCCATTCAGACTCACTTTACGACTGAAACTATTCTCTGCAAGAAAGAGATACGATGCAGCTGAACAGAATATAAGTAGAAAATGCTACTTTTCTTTCTTTTCTTTCAATTTGATGAAGAAAAAGAAAAACTCTAATTGGGCTATCGAATTAATTCGATTCCTCATTATCAATTTGAATTTTCAACCAATCAGATAATCCAGGACACTAATCAATCTATCATGCTGTCTCATCAACATATGCTGTCATCATCATATTCTGCAATTATTTTATTTTTGTATAGATTTAGAGTTTAAAATAATTTTGTTAGAAAAATTTACTGAAATAAAATTGCAAACCTTCTTTTTTATGTGCTGGTGGACCACAAAGTCGGATACTTTTAGGACAGACCGCCTTCTATTTTTGCAAATGGATTTGAACATTTTCAAATTTTAATTGATAAGCGCCGGATTCAGGATCTCTTTAGATGGCCAGCCTGTTTTAAAAAGCTTTAGATGGAAGATAATTTCTTTTAGGCATGATTATGTTGCCAGCAGAGGAAAATACTCTTTTCGAAGGTGCGGAAGTAGCCGAAATCATGAAATATTTTCTAGTAAGTTGTGCAATAGCCTTAAGAATTTCTTGGATTTTGATTACTATCAATGAAGTCTTTAATGTTGTTTCTACCGTACATTTTTTATTAAGAAATGTATGTAAGTATTGATTTATTTTCACTGTTCCTAATTAGCGATTGCTTCTAATGAACCAGAATTTACTTAAAAATCATTTGTCCGGAATATAAGAGTCAAAACTTGTTAACTTTAACAAGCTACCGGCACATTTAAGAAATTCTAAATAGTGTAAATAGTAGCATAAATTATGAAAAATGGTAGGAAAATAGTTGCATTTAATTTTGTTTCAATACTTAATCGAGGGGTGAACTATTTTTTAAATCTGGTATACAATATATATTTTCCATGAAATCGCGTAAAATCCTTTCAAATCCTTTAGAGTATCCTGAAAGCTTAAAAATCCGCTGAAATTTTTTCAAGACCTCTGATATCTGATAAGAACCTCCTAACATTCTTGAAAGATTCTTTAATATTTTTAAATCCCTTGCAATCTTTATAATCCCTTTGATATGGTGAAATCCTTTCAAATATCTGAAATCCCTGATATCCGTATACATTTTTCGAAATTCCTAGAGCTCTGAAATCATTTGAAGTGCCTTAGAAATTTTTAAATCTTGAAATTTTTAATAATTCTACAAAATTCTTTCAAATCTCACGAAATTCCTCGAAATCTTCTAAAGTATCCTATATTCTTCAAAGATGTTCCCTATGTACAATCTGCTTAAAAATCGATCAATTTTTCAAACTGATTGATGAAACTGTCGAAAAAAGAACCAATCTCAGTTGCTACGAATTTTTCAGGAGAAATCTGAACGTGTTTTTGAAAAAAAAATGTTTGGACACATATGGTTTGTTTAACAAAAGTTGAACAGATTTTTGTGTTTTAGCTGCAATCTTTAGTAAATTATCATGATGAAGGGCTGATTGCATTTCTTGGAAAATTAATTACTACACTGTTTGATTGAGGTTTTATCAAAACTAAAATGATTTAGGACAAATCTTTTCACAAAAATAATAACTGCTTTATTTTCAAAAAGGATTGTTTTTATTAATATGGAACCAAACAAGATTTTGCAGAATCTTTCAAGAAATAAAATCAGCCCTTTAACATTGCAATTGGATTCAAATTGCAGTTTTCATCTAAAATCAAGGTCAAAACACAAAAATCCATGTAAGGTTAGATGAATTTAAAAATAATAATAAATAATTTTGAATGATTAACAAAGTTTGATTTTCAACTTCAAAGAATCAGGTCTGATACAGGTCTCATATAATCCCTGAAAGAGCCTCTATATACTTTGAAATATCTTTTTGTAATATCCCTTAAAATTTTGTCAACAATTTTCAAAACTTTGAAATCAAATAAAACTTCTCAAGGTCTCTTAAAATCCCTTGAAACTTTTTCACTTTTCTGAAATACTTTGTTTTTTTTTCAATTCTCTGAAAAGGTTTGCAATACCCTATACAATCCTTGCAAATACCTAAAATCTGTTAAAATCCTTTAAAATCCCCTGATATGTTTTCAAGTATTGATTTTTGATTTTTGACCTGGAGGATGTTATTTCAGCCAATCTGGAGGAAAAGTTCGAAAATGTGTAGGGTTAAGGGCAAAAGGAGAAAATAGTTCAATTAGCGAGAAATTTGAGAAAATAGTAGCATTAGTTTTCCAACATATTAGCAAAATAGTGGCAGCTTTAAAATAGTACGAAAGATTGTCTGACAGTTTTCGTTCTATATAGAACAAATTATTATGATAAAAAATTGCTACAAATTCATTTGAAAAACTTGTTTTTATAGCCGCTGGTGATTTCTCGCCAAACAAGGAAAATCGGTCTCGGTTAAGTTTAGGAAACACACCTAGGATGTTCAATGCTGCAAATAGTATAACCAATTATTTTTCCAGTGCTTCCCAGATAATTTTCTGCTTTATCAGTTGAGATAAAATAACTGACCAGATTTGTGATATTACTTCTTTCAGTACTCAGAAATAGTAGTTTAATTGTTTAAGACTGACTACTTGCAGTAGTGAGTACGACCACATGAAAATGGTTATCTACCATCAGAAATTGTTGCGACAAGAAAAGATGTAACAACTGCTACCAGCATTCTTAGGAATGAAAGTAGTAACCATGTTAGAAATCTGAGGTAGTTGGCTCTACTACTTTATTTGTTGTCCCAACCAACTAGTTTCTTGAGTGAACTTCATTCCTTTTATCTTCCTTAAAAAATCAATGTGATACTGTTAATGCCAGCTGTTATTCATGAATATAATTAACATGGCTACTTCGTTAAAGTATTCTATAATAAGCAGAATGTACAATGAATAAAAATAAAGTTTGCTTGGGATGTTAGGAACATATAAGAAATTTTCTCCTTCTTGAACATTGAGCCTGACAGTGCAGTCGCGACGCGACGCGTCAGCGAGGAACGCCTCCCATTCTGACTGCTGATTGCAAGTTGCGCCTGTAAACGGCCCGTTTTACGATCTCGTGGTTTTCAGCCACATTTTTTGCTGCTCACCAAAGGTATCGTCCTGGCCGTCTCCGAGGAACACCTACCTCGATAATTACGTGACATTTTGTTTTGCGACCGCAAACATTTTTTCCGCGCCTCCAGAAAGACCAAGGGAGAAATGAGGATAAGGGAACTTGAACTGCAAGAACAGATAAGAGAGACCAAAAAAATAACAAACAAGGTCCACAGAAAAAAGGATTACTATTCGTTGTATTATTTATTGACGTTCGTATATTACGTAGCGCTTTTTTTGATGATTGTTGGACCCACCCGCCTCTCTTGTAAAGCCACCTTAACAATTGACAATAGTCTTCAAAACTTATCGTTAATTTCTATGCACAGAACTCCAAAGAACCAATTAAAAAAATTATTAAACTCACGACTTCGGTAGATATATAAAATTTTGTTGTATTTTTGTTTCCATGATAAATTTCCACAACCCCCTAAGATCCTGCCACTTTCAGGTGAACAAATTCTGAGTGCCTCTCCGCAAAACGCTCAACAAAATTTTTTAATTTAGGATAATTACACAAGCTACTTTTAGAACACTACAAGTTATATCTTTGGTCCCATAATAAATTTCGACAGCCCTCTGAACCCTCATAATAATATTCAACAACCGCGAAAAACCACCTTTGCGGCTTTTACTTGAATATATCTCAAATGCCTCTACGCAAATCACTCAAAAAGAAATTGAAATTTGAAATCGTTATTTCATAATATATTATATATTCCATTTTTGGCTGAAAATTTTTCTCTCCAATTAAAAATTTTAATATTTTGGTCGACGTTTCATCTTTTTGTTAAGTAATGAATCATGTTGGAGTCAAATTCAACTGTTTTCTTTAAAGTTAAACTGCTTCATTCTTCTTTATTCATAATGTGGCCCCCAAGGGTTTATATGACCTCTGTTTCTCACAAGACCATCTACAAACTTTATATTATCTTATCCTTACTATTTACAATTATTTACATCAATTCCTATGTGTATCTCCTTACTTCTATACTCATAAAAAGTAATTTTACTGTTGGAAGAGTGAGCGAGCGATCGAATGCGAGAGAGTGAGCGAGTGAGAGCGAGGGCATCCGCATCTTAATCTACTTATACTATTACATAAATAGCAACTTACAGATCTTTACGCTTCCAATATATGCGACTTCCGTTTCCTTCCTCCTTCACTTTCACATCTCTTCTATTACATTCTCATTTTGCCATTTTTCCACATCCATTCTTTCATTCTTTCTCATTTGCTCTTCTAGCCCCTCCAACTCCATCATCCACTCCACACCCATTCCATCCTCCCCTAAAATCTTTACCACATTACCTCGCCAGCTTTTCTAAATACTTTGGTACTTCTTGCTTCTTTATCATCAAATACCATTTATTATATTTTGATTCCTCAATCATTTCCCATCTTTCCATTAATTGTCTTTCCCTGTCCCTTCTCTCCAATTCCTCATAGCTTACTCCATTCTCCTCTCCTATATCTCTAGCACTAAAAAAACTTCCTCCTTCCTTCTTCCCATCTTGTTAGTTCTACCGCACTCCCTTTTCTTTCTTCTACCTCCTTCAAACACTTTTTCGCTAACTATCCTGCCTTCCCGTCCCTTAACTTTGTCTCAAATTTCCATGCTCTCTTACCTGCTCTAGTACTTAATTTATCCCTCTGTGCTTCTTCACTCACCACATATCCAGGCGTCCTCCAGTCTACTCCTAACCTCTATCATACATACCTTTCTTGAAAACTCTCAATCTTTTTCCTTTCCTTCCACACCCATATCACCGCTCCATAACATAATATCGTCCATACAAACGTATCAAATAACCACATTCTCCTTCTCCAATCTTTCTTGAACCTTCTTTTTCTTATTCCCCATATCTGTTTCATTATCGCTGCCCCTTTTTTTATCCTTTCTCTTATATGAGCTCCATGATCTCCATTCATTTGCCAGGTTTATCCCAAATATTCAAACTCCCTTACTTCTTCTAACTTTACTCCCTTTTATCTCCCAGTCTATTCTCTTTTTCCTCCCCCTCCTTTTCTAAACCTCATTATTTTTGTCTTTTACATTTAAATTTAACTTTTGCCCATATACATATTTCTCCAATCCTGTATTTAAGCCCGTCATCCCTTCTTCATCATCTGCTGTCAAAACTATATCGTCCGCGCATCCTAGTGTATATATCTTTTCCTCTCCCATCCTAACTTCTCCCCATCCCTTTCCCTTCATTTCGTCTTCCAAATCTGAGATTGATATATTAAATAAAAATGGGCTAAGAAGAAATCCTTGTCTTACTCCTTTCGCTAAACAGAAACTACCTCCTACTTGCTCTCCTACCTTTACCCTGCTTTTACTCTCTCTGGAAATTTCCGATACTCTCTTTATTAAGCCCTCTTGTATACCCTTTTTCACCATAACTTTTTCTATCTCGACTCGGTCCGAGGAGTCAAACGCGCTTTTAAGTCTACGAATATTGCTATCATTGCCCCTTTGCCCCTCTTAATCCTTTTATTCATCAGATAATTCAAAACATATATATTGTCCATCACCCCCATTCCTTTTCTAAACCCTGTCTGATTCAGTAGTTCTATCTTTTTTTCATCAACTTCTTTCTTCAATCTCTCCGTCAAAACCGTTACATATACTTCGTACAATTTTAGCATCAGCGTCACACCCCTATGATCTTTGACCTTCTCCTCTTTGCCTTTCCTCAATAAAAAAATCTTTTCATCAATTTGGCCACCCCTCTCCTCTCCATACTCTATTACACATTATCCATGCTATTCTTTTAGTTCTGTCCCCCCATATTTCCAGACTTCATTTGGAATCTCATCTATACCAGGTGCCTTTTATCTTTCATTATTCCTAACATCTTGACTATTTCTTCTCTTGTTATGTCCTCTTCCTTATCTCTTTCTCTACCATATTTTTCCCCTTTACTAACTTTTCCCTCTATCCCTCCTAGCAAATCCATAAAATATTTATTCCATTCTACCTTTTCAATATCCTGGCTTACTCTTTTTCTTCTTTTTCTCTCTCTATTTTCTACTTACCAAACCTCTTCTTTTGTCCTAGCCTTCTTCGCCTCTTTCTCAAACCTTCTGTTCTCCTCTTCTTTTAATCACAAAACTCAGTATACTCTTTCTTTTTTCTCTCATATTCTTCTCCACCTCTTCTCTCTTTTTTCCATTTTCTTATTACCTTTCTGATCTCCTTTTTTTTCTTTTTACATTCCCTTTCCTATCCATTTCTATCGCCTCCTTTGCTAACTTTTTTTTGCTTGTACTTTCTAATCCATTTTTTTATTTCTCCTATCTTTATTTCTATCTTCTCGTCCACATTTTTCTCTCCCATTTTGATATTTCCAACCTTTTCTTTGAACTGTTCTTTTCCTTCCATTGGCCAATCCCCTTTTTCTTCTCTTTTTACCTTCGCTTCTTTTTTATCCATATTGTTATTACTTTTTTCTCCCTCTGAAGTCACTATTACGGGAAAGTGAACCGAATCTATGCAATCCCCTACCTTTAAGTTCTTGACTTTCTTTCATACCTCATCGTCCACTATAACATAACCAATTACCGTTTCCCTTCCTCCTCCAAAGCGTCTATATTCCCCTTTCTCATCTTCCTCTATATTTCCGTTCAAGATAAACCATCCCTGCTCCTCCAAGCTTTTTAACAATTTCTTTCGCTCCCTATTCAGTATCTTGTCATTAGATTTTCTTCCTCGCCCCGCCCCCCCCCCTCCGCATGCCCTTCGTCCTCTATTTCCTGTTCTCGCATTAAAATCTCCCCTCATTATAAGCCTAATCTCTTCTTCATTTTCTTCCATCGTCTGTTTCATCTTCTCTCATTTCTCCTGCATATCCTTATTCACATAAACCCTCACTATCTTCCACTTCTCTCCTTCCATATTTACATCTTCTACTATTATTTCTTCTCTTTGCTCTTCCCTCCCTTTCCTATACTTCCCTCTCATACATTCGTTCCTTACTCCCATCACCATTCCTCCCATTGTTCTAGCTTTTTTCTTTTTCCCTTTTGAACTTGCTATTTGTAACCTCTTGGCAACCTTCCCCTTACTCTTTCCCATCCCTTTTCATCTAGCCACGTCTCCATTACTACTACTACTTCTCATTGTATCGAATTTCTCATAATCTTCGTATTATTTCTCTCGAATTCTGCTATATTCCAGTAATATATCCTCCACTCGTCCCGAATTTCTTTCCTAGTCTCTTTTTGTTTCTTACTATTTCTTATTTTCCCATCTCCCGTTCCTTCTTCTGCTAGTTTCCCGGCACAACTAACTCTTCTCCTTCTTCGTCCCAATTCCACCATGCACCTTCTATATATGTTTTCTGCCATACTTACCCCCCGTTCTTTTTCCCTTACGTCTTTCCTCTTCCGCTATTTGCCTTAACTTATACTGCATATTCCTTTCCACCCATGTCAAATGATTCTCTATTCTCTCCGTGCTTCCATATAACAGCCCCTTCTTTTCCATCACTTCCCTCTTATGTTCCCATTTCTTTAGTTTCTCTAGTACCATTTTTTCTCCTTTTCTCGTTTTCTTCCCTACACTTCGCATTCCCTCTATCTCTACATTAGCATCTATCCTTTTTAGCATATCCTTCACTTCTTTCCTCAATTCCTTCCCTTCTAATCTTATACCCTCTATCACTATGTTTTCCTTTCTTACATCTCTTTCTTTCCTTTCGCTCATCTGTATTCCCTTTATCATTATTTTTCGCAATTCTTCTAGCTTTAACTTTTCAACTTCCATTGGCCCTCTATGTTCAACTTTCTCTTTGTTTTCCTCCTTGTCTTTCTTCCCCTCTCTATTTTGATCTTTCCCCGTTGGTGTTCTGATCATTTTCGCGTTTCTTGTAGCGTGGATCCTACTTCTATATTGTCTTCACTACTTCCTCTTTCCGCCCTATCCCTCTTCCTATTCACGAATGTTTCGACTGAGCCAAAACTATCCGAACTCAATCTCTCCCTCCCTATCGTTTTTCTATATGAACCCCTCTTCTTTGTCTCACTTTTCGACGTGTAGAATACTTCCTCGTCTGAACTCATCAAGACGATTCCAAGCAACCTCTGTCCGTATCGCCTTACGTAACTTACGTAGCTTGTGCCTCCACGGCGCTACCTCACCCTGCTAATCGTACCTTCTTCCTTGCTTCTCTCTCCCTATCCCTCCCTGTTCTCTTGACACACAGACTCTCACTCACAAATGCCTCCAACACACTCCGACCACCAACTTACCTCAAATTCCACTGCAAATTCACTACCACTAGATATGTTGGAAATACCGTTTTTTAGTTCCACATTTTTTGACTATTTTATTTTTGTTAGGAAATTCACTTATCATATTGAAAATTCATGTATTTGGTTAAAAGTTTTCTTTTTTTTGCTACGCAATCAATATTTATCTATTTGAAGTTCAAATTCTGAGTTGAAAATGTGACTATTTTGGTAGAAAATTTAAGTATTTGGTTAAAATAACCTTCTTTGCTGAAAGTTTAAATGTTTGCTCAGAAACTCATCTCTTGTGTTGAAAATTTATGTGTTATGTTGAAAATTCGTTTTTCTTCTTTTTTTTTTCTTTGTAGAAAATTAATACTCTTGGTTTAAAATTCATAATTTTTAGCCGAAAAATTGATTATTTCGAATAAAAATTTAACCACTTCGTTAAAACTGAAACTAATATGTTAACAATTTACGTTCTTGTTTATTCAAGATTCATCACTCTGGTTGAACATTCATCTATTTGGTTGAAGATTTAACTATCTTGTGTCAAATTAATTATTTTTTAAAATTAGTTCTTCAAGTTGAAAATTCAACTTTTTTTATGACAATTCAACTATTTGATTGAAAATTCAATTATTTCTTGAACATTTGTCCTGTTGTTAGAAAAATAATCTTCTTAGTGGAAAATTTATCTTTTTAATTCAAAAATCATTTCATTGAAAAAAAATGAAACTTTTTTGTATAAAATTAATATATTTTGTTAAAAATTCGTTCTCTTGATTGAAAGTTCAACTATTTTGGTAAGCAATTCAACTATTAAAATCATTTAAATTCAATCTTTTTCGGTTCAAAATCTAACCATTAGGTGGAAATTTTCAACTATCTTGCTGAAAATGCATGGTTTTGATTGGCCATTTATCATGCAAGTAGAAAATTAATCTCTTGGATCGAGAGTTTGACTATTTTGTTGAAAATTCCTTTCTTTTGGTTGAAAATTCTACAATTTGGTTGAATAATCAACTTCTTGGTTGAAAATTTATATTTTTTGTTTGAAATGTGTATGTTCTACAAAAAAAAATTTCTATCAATAACGACGAATTTTCAGCAAACTACATTGAGTTTATTCCAAGTAGTTGAATGTTTAATGTAAAAAATTTTCATCTAAAGTAGAAACATTCCATTTCCAGTTAAAAGGATCAATTTTTCTTAATAAAACGAATTTGCAACAAAATAGTTCAAATTTAAACCAGAAATGAATTTTCGACCTATAAAATGAATTTTTTATCAAGAAGTTTAATTTTCCACCAAGAAGATTAATTTTCCACCAAAAAGACGAATCTTGAACAAAATAAATTAATTTTGAATACAGTGGTTGGATTTTCATCAAAAAAACATAAATTTTTCACAAAAAATAGAATAATTACATTTTTACTTCAAAAAATTAATTTTCGCAGAAAACACGAATTTTCAACATAATAGGTAAACTTTCAACCAGAGATAAATCTTTAACCAACATGATACATTTTCAACGAAGAAGATTAATTTTTAACACTAAATAATTAATAATTTTCAACTGAGAAGATTATTTTTCTAACAAAAAAAAAAACGAATTTTAATGAAATAAATGAATTTTCAACCAAATTGTCGAAGTTTCAACCAAATAGTTGATTATTCAACAAAAAATATAAATTTTCAACCAAATTGTAGAATTTTAAACTGAAAGAAAGAAATTTTTAATAAAATAGTTAAATTTTCTATCCAAACAATAAATTTTCAACTTAAATGATAAATCGCCAATCAAAACAATGAATTTTCAGCAAGACAGTTATAAATGTCCACCTAATGGTTGAATTTTCAACCGAAAAAGATTAATTTCGAACGATTTTAACAGTAGAATTTTCCAGCAAGATGAGTGAATTGTCGACCAAAAGAACGAATTTCTCACAAAATATATTAATTTTTTACAAATCAGTTTCATTTTAATCAGAAAAATTATTTTTTAATCAAAAAGATAAATGTTCAACTGAGAAGATAATTTCCTTATAAAAACTACGAATTTCCAAGAAATAAATCAATTTTCAATCAAATAGTTGAATTTTCAACAAAACTAAAATAGTTACATTTTCAGATTGAAAAACTAAATTGCGAAAAAATCAATTTTACACAAAATAGTTCAATTTCAACCAAATAGTTGATTCAACCAAAAATATGAATTTTCAACCAAATTGTAGAAATACTAGAAATAAAATAGTTAAATTTTCACGTTAAAGGCAGTATAATTTTTAACCCACAAAATTAATTTTCAACAGGATTCTTGAATCCCCAACCAAAAAAAAAAATAATTTTCAACCCAACAGTTGCATTTTTACCCCAAAATATTAAATTTCTAGTAAACGACATTAATTTTGAAAACAAAACACGTTTTCAAATAAGAAGGGATTAATTTCAAACCAAGAAAGATTGTTGGTCAATAAAAAAAAATTGCATACAAAATGTTGAATTTTCAAGCTAAGGAGAGGAATTTTTTACAAAAGAGTTGAATTTTTAATCAGTTAGGATGACGTTAAAAAAGACGACTTTTTAATGAAATAAAAAAATGTTCAACCATATAATAAAATTCTCAAACGAAAAAGGAGAAATTCTTAACCAGAAATGTTATAAAAGAGTTTTCAACAAAAAAGAATTACCTTTTCTTTTAAAATGTTCAAATAAGTTTATAAAATCTTAGTAAAATTTTGGTGGAGTGAAGGTTGGTTAGAGAAAATCTTACGGGATCTTACGTGAGAGAATTTTTTCTTAAATCAAGAATTTTTTTATTTTTCTACCTCGCCTTCAAGTCTTGTTGTGATATAGAAAAATTGTTTTTAAAAATCTGAAATCTACGTACAGTAGTCTCTGTAATCTTGCGTTAAATTTAAGCCAAGAAAACTTTAAAAATTTTGATGGGTTCTCGAATTGTGACTCAAAAACCGCTAACATTCGTAAAATTTTCAATTTTTCCAAAAAATTTATCTCGTGATATATCCTCTTCATTTGTTGGCAGCAGTGTAATGGATGGGTTCAATTTTAAGCATTTAAGCTCGAACATCATTTAAGATTAAACCTTTCAACTTAGAAAGCATTCAAGTTGCAAAAATTAGAAATTGAGAAACAATTAATTTTTTACTTTTAACTTGGAAAGCATTCGAGTTCAAGCATTTACACTTGAAAATGTATCAATTTTAAACTTTCAATCTCAGAAATCATTCAAGTGTAAACGTTTCTACTCAAAAAGCATTCAATTTACAAAAATTTAAACTTGAGAAGCATTTAATTTTATACTTTTAACTTAGAAAGAATTCAAGTCTGAGCATTTAAACCTGAAAAGGGGTTAATTTCAAACATTTAAATGTGGGCATAATTTAAGTTTAAACCTTTCAACTTAGAAAGCATTCAAGTTGCAAAAATTAGAAATTGAGAAACAATTAATTTTTTACTTTTAACT
>JAABKJ010007066.1:0-21309 GCA_011634705.1 Andricus grossulariae
CAATATCTTGTTTGGAATTTTACCTTACGCTTGTATTGTAGAAGTGTTGCAGAATTCCAAACATTTTTAACAGTGTACAAAAAAAAACCTTTTGATCAATTCTAATTCGAATCAGGCAAAATTTCAAGAAAAGTCTAGTTTTGGTGTCAGAACAATTTAGTATTTGAATATATCAATCTATGGCGAAAATGACGGAACTTGTATTTAACAGATTATTTTTAAAAAAATTTCGATTTGTTAGAATCATTCGAAGATTACCTTCGGAATTCTCAAAAATTGACACAAATTTTTTTCAAAATGCAGTATTTTCCGAGCGCGCGTAGGTATTTGGGATTTTTTTTATTTGACGTGTGAATTTTTGCTTTTCCAATTGCCCCCTAAAAAAATTAAAAATCTGCAAAATTACCAAATGGTGGCTGTTTTTCTAAAAAAAAAATAAGTAAATTTTCTCAAAAACCCCACAATTTACTTTTTTTTTTTAATTTTTAGAAATAACTGGTCTAAAATTTATCGCATATCTCGTATGTTTTGTTCTTGGTAAACCACTGCTTCATATTAAAAAAAATTATTTTTAAAAAATCAAAAAAAGTTAACAAATTTAGAAAGGTTCTACAAAAAAAAGTCTTACTCTTTTGTGATAGCTCGCATCGTTTACGAGAAAAAATAAAAAATTATATAAGAAAAAATTCCTGGTCTGAAAAACGGTTTAGCCCATATAAAACTGATTTTATGCCTTTTTTATATTAACGAATTTTCACAATTATTGAAAAAAAAATAAAGAAGTAGGGTTTCCCTGAAAAACCCCGTGTGGAATAAAAAGAATCCGAAATACCTACGCTCGTCCGGAAAATACTGCTTTCTGACAAACCTTCTGTCAATTTTTAAGAATTCGCAGGTAACCTTCGAATGATTGTAACAAATCAAAAAAAAAGTTGATTGAACTGCGAAATACACCTTCCTTTATTTTTACCACAGAATGATATATCCAAATACCAGATCATTCTGACACTCTAAGCGGGACCTCTCTGCCTGATTTGAAACGCAATTGGTCTTTTATTTAAAAATAACGTAATTCTAGTTTTTTTAAAGAATAAAATGCTTCAGTTTAGGAAACTCTTAACAAGCTAATCACTGCGCTAAATGTTAATAAAAAGTTAACACTCAAAAAAACGTCTGAATAGTGAAAAGTGGTTCGGCCTGTTTACAGAAGCAAACCTTGCGTTCCACATATCTTGAATTGTGTAACAGAGCGTTAACACAATTTCGACCAAGGCGTTCTGGAACCCGGTTATAGATCGGAGAAACGCTGGAGGGAAGACTACCATAAACACTCAAATTAAGGTAAATATTCTGTGGTGTAAATTCAAAAGATCAAGCATCGCCACAGGTAGTTATGTGCCTCTGATTGTTCGGCAAACACAGTTACCACTACCGACACGTCATTACAAAAATTGTACGAACTTTCTTGTAGTTCTTAAGAGAAAAAAATGTAAAAGACTTCCTTATTGAGAAGAGATTCGAAGGAAGGGATTCGTATATTTTTATGAAGGAACGAGCAAATATTGACATGATCTGCACGACATACGAACCTTGAACTAGTCTCACATTTTCGCAAATAACGAATATTTATTTTTTTGAGCAGCGTTATTACTTGAACATTTTGAATTTTTCTTCAGGGGCCATTCAAGTATTACATAAGCAAAATGTACCCTATTCTTGCCCCCCCCCCCCCCCTCACCCAACGTGAGCATATTTTTGCATTACGTATATACAACAATAAGCATCTATTTAGACCCCCCTACCACTCAAAATGCTTACGTATAATACTTTAATAGCCCCTCACCAGAATATAAAAAATACGACTTTTTTTAAAACTAATCTTCAGTATTTTATTAGCTTCATTTTATTATTATTTCATCCATTTCCTGATTGTAGAGGATATTACAAAAAAAAATGTCTTTGGAATCATTTTTACAATTTGCTTCAAAATTAATGCAATCATATGAACGAAATAATTCAAAACATATTAAAATTTCAGTATAAATGGACCTCAATTTCGAGGCCTAGGAATTTAAAGACTGCTTACAAAAATTGAAATAAAATTTAAAAAATCCGTCTATGAAAACTAAAAAATTATAAAATTTCCTAAGTTTTAAATGCCATAAATATATTTAATTAATGTAAAACTCGAAATGATAGAATTCTCGAATTTATAAATTTCCGAAATTTAAAAATGTCCATTTAAAAAGTTATAAGTAACCGAGAAAAGCACTGCTTAACTTCGGTGATCGTACGAGAATCCTAAAACAATTCAAATTAGGCTATGAAAAATAACACCCAACATTTTTCGGTTCGATTTTGCCTAATTTTAATTTTTCATTTCTCAAATTGAATTCTATACAATTCTCATTAATATCATTATTACACTTTTCACAGTCTAGAATTATAATCATATTAATGTTGTTGAAAAAATCTATTTGTATCAATTCGCAAGTTTTAAATTCGCCGTAAAGTACCAAAATAAATATTAGGATTTTTGAATAGCTGCCATGAAACAAATTCTAGTCACTTTATCAAAATTCCGTGACTTTTTATGTTTCCCAAAATTTTTTCAAAATTCAGTTACTTTTCCAGGTCCTGCAATTCAATAAAAATGTGTTGGAAACTTTTACTAATTTGTTTTGTTCTATTTATAACGATTGCTAACTTTTATAATAAAGTGAAAAATCTGTAAAGAAAGAAATTGGATACTCTCCTACCAAAAATACTGCTGAATTTTCCTTGTCATATTTAGACATTTAAATGTTGCACAAATTTAAAAAATTTCACGTTCAAATTTCAAAAATGTACTTTCCAACTTAAAAGTATCCGAAAGTTTATAATTTTAAGTTTTAAAAAGGTGTAATCAAATTTTCTGTAATATTTCTGAATTGTTCTCGGTTTGAAAATATTATGGTAATAGAAAAGCTAAATAAATGGTAAGGAAATTTGTGACTGTTCCTTAACTCAAACATGTTCCTCATGCAAGAATATTTTGTTTGTTTAATGCAATTTTTTGTTGGTCTATACTCAAAAAAATGTTTCTTAAAGCAAAGTTTGTCAGTTTAAAGCCTATTTTGATTTATCATAGTGTTAGAAGATATTAATTTCAAATTTAACAATGCTCATATAAATATACATAGAAAATGTAGAAAACAATGTCTTTTTAATAAAAATAATCAACAATGTAGTCTTATAACATTAGTCATTTTTATTATTCTTCTTAAAAACGCAACTATCACAAAGTGCGCCGCATATGCCTCGCACGTGAAATGCACCGTGTACCCGCACGGCGTGCGCGTAATGTGCCTCGCACGATTGTTACCATTTGATATAATCTGATATAAAAAAGATTCAGCCACACAAGTCTATAATTAAGATATACGATTTAGGATCCTTACGGATAAATATTCTTGGTCTTGCTGTAATGCGTAATCATAATGATATGCCTGAAATAGCCAATGCATACAAATGTAGCTGTGCTCCAATTATTTCTTTTAGTCACAGATAAAGCTGGGGGTACGAAATGTTGCAGGTAATTGTTAAAGCAGGGTAATAGTCAGCTGATTACTTCAAGCTCAAGTAAACTTTCCGTGGTTACAGGTCTATAATGGGGCTGTCCTTAGTGGAGTCCGCCGGAGATATCTGCGATTCACCACGGAAACTTTACCTCAGTTTGGAGTACCCTCCTCGCGTTTATCCTGCTTAACCTATTACCTGCAACATTTCGTAACATCAGTTTTTTCTGTGATGTTGGAGTTTCTAGACATAATCTTAATGATCATAGAAATGAAAAAGGAAAACTCACCTCAGAGTTGCTGGTGGCGACACTCGAGAGATCAGGAGACATGGCTCCTGCGGTAGGATCAGGACTTGGAGTAACAGCATGTGTGTGAGGTAATAACGCAGGTGCATGAGGATATGATGCCATGTGAGGATGTTGTGGTTTTGGATGATGAGCAGCAGGTCCAGGGGGTGCACTGTGGACCACCATAGGCATTTGTTGGGGTCCCGTATCAATGGGGGTTCCACCACCACCACACCCATCACTCCCAATGCTGTTGTGAATCCCGGTGACCACACCTTCGTCTGAACCACGGAACGACTCGTGTAAATATTGTCGAACCTGGTTCTTCTGCTTCTGAACCACATGGTAGCGAGTTGGGTTCTCTAATAAGGTCCTCACCTAGATAACACACAAATAAAAGCACTTAACAACTTTAGAGATTGGCAATCCAACAAGATCGTCAATTTTATTTTACAGCTGAAGCCGTTTATCGAAAAGGAGCCTCACTCCTAACATTTCAATATGGTGAAAAATCAAAGGAAGTGAATTGTTTTAAATTTGAATTGACAATCACATATATATTTCCAATCAGATCTGATAAACGCTTATATATCGCGTTTACTGAATGTTTAGTTTGGTTTGCAATGAAATTGATAAAAACATTCCTTACAGATTCTGTATGCCTTTTCAGCATATGCATATGCTCCGCTTAGACCCAATTTACGGTATATACACTGACCAAAATTATTTGTTGAGCCAACTCTTTAGTTAGTAACTTATGGTACTGCTATTTTATAAGTTGATACTGCTATTTTATTGTTTGGCAGAAAAATTACATTAGCTGCAGTGGCTATTCAAATAGTACGAGCCACTAAGAAAATGGTTGTCACAACTAATAAAATAGTAGGAACATATCTTACAAACCAAAAGCTGGTCCAACTAACCATTTTTTTCAGTGTAGCGCTAGGGCTAGTATTACGGAAAATTCCGCAATACTAGCCCTGGGCGAGTTAAAATATTGGGTTCGTCTTATGAGAAATACCGTAACAGTAGATAGTACGTGAAAATTAAATAAACAAATGATTGTCAGTTAAAAAGAATGCAGTGAGCTCTTGGGAGCATAATATATATCTTATCTTGCAATTATTTTTGTAAACTTTGAGTAATCAGATATCTCTTTTATGAGAGAAGGACTCACTAAAGTAGAAACATAGTTGGACGAAGTGATAAAGAGAAAAAATTCGAACGACGAGATAAAAGGTCAAGATGTCTCATTCTCATCGAAGGTAAGAGGGAAGGGGCCTCAGAAAATTGAGAAAATACATAACCCATAAAGAGAAACGACAATGTTTTCTTCTTTATTTTACGAGCTGTCCCAACTCCCAGTAATAGGCTTCATCTTCAAAGGCTTTAATAAGAAATATTAGGACGAAACGGATTCCTTTATGGAAGCTGGGAATCAGAAGAAGCTGGGAATCAGAAGAAGTTGGGATCGCACATTTCGACCTCACGATTCAAGGCTTGAGATGACGTCTCGTAAAACATCGATTCAGGAAAGACGATAAAAAGAAGTGTCAGAAGAACGATAAACGTGTTGAGCACAATCTGGATCGAATGAACCAAGGGCTTCAAAATAGAAAAAAAAATCTAAGAAATCTTGTAAGAGTTCAATATTACATCAGCTTAAAAAGGGATGGAGGATAATACGCAAGGGGTTTTCGCAACTGAATTTTTTTTTATTTGATTCCATTTAAATTTGAGTAAATTAAATTGTATCATTCAGAATTGGACGAGTTGTAATTTTAGGCGACACAAACTTGACATCGCAAAATTCTGTAGGGGAATAAATTCTTTGGAATTTAACGTTAATGTAGGTACACTATTCCTAAGATTTCAAGTCGAAATCTGTTGTATTTTCAACAAAACAGTTGAAGTTTGAACCAAAAAAGATTAATTTTCTACCAAAACAGATGAATTTTCTCTAAAAGAGTTGAGTTCTCTAGATAATAAGTCGATTTTTTTAGAAAACATTTGATTTTTAAACACAAAAAGATGAATTTAAATGAATATTCAAGAACTGAATTTTCGACCAAAAAAATGGCTTTTTAAGAAAATAGTTCTACTTTCGAAAATAGTACAATTTTTAACCAAAAGAGAATAATTCGGAACCAAACATATATTAAACGACTTGTCAACTAAAAATAATTGATTTTCAACCAAAAAAGACTACTTTTCTACCAAAAGATGAATTTTCAATCCAAAGGGGCAAATTTTCTATCCATAAGGATGAATATTTAACGAAACGATTGAATTTACGACCAAAAAAGATTACTTTTTATGAAAATAGTTGAATGTTTTAGGTAACACAGTAGAATTTTTAAACATAAATTACGAATTCTGAAAGAAAAATATAATAGTAGAATTTTAAATTATAAAAAATTACCTTGCAACCAAAAAAGAATACTTTTCTACCAAAACATGAATTTGCAATGCATAAGGAGGAATGTTTTATCCAAAAATACGACATTTTAACAAAATAATAAAATTTTCAACCAAACAGTACGAATTTTAACTAAAAGAGATGAATTCTGAACCAAAAAGATAATACTGGACTCTTCAGTTAAAAAGAATTAACTTAAAAAAAAATACTTTTCTATCAAAAGATGAATATTTTCAATCCATAAGGATGAATTTTCTATCCAAGAACACGAACGCTCAAAAAAATAATGAAATTTTCAACCAAATAGTACAAATTTTGACCAAAAGAGATGAATTCTGAACTAAAAAGATAATAGTATACTTTTCAATTCAAAAGAAATAATTTTTAACAAAAAAAGATTACTTTTCTACCTAAGAATGAATTTTCAATCGAAAAGGACGAATTTCCGATCCTAAGAGATGAATGTTTAACAAGCCAGTTAAGCTTTCGCACAAAAAAAGATGACTTTTTAACAAAATAGTTGAATTTTCAACAAAATAGTGAAATTTTCAGCCAAATAGTAGAATTTTTAACCGAAACAGATTAATTCTGAAATAGAAAAGCGGAGTAAGTTAACAAAACATGATGAATCCATTCAACATGTCTCCTTAATAATTTAAACAAATGCTGTATCTCTAAAACACCAGAGATACAAGAAAAATTCGAATAGCATCATATAGAGGAAATCATCCGACTGCGGTTATCCAATATTATTGAATTTTTGAGCCTATAAGATTAGACTTATACAGTTTTTAAAAGATATTGGACAATTAAGTACAAAATAGACCAATTTTAAACAAAATAATTTGAGGGTTACAATATTTTTAAAGCAAGATTTTAATGGGATAGAATATTTTTGTGAACTACGGTTCAATAATCATATTCCTAACGTCCTAGAGATGCTAAAACTATGCACATCTTATTTAACATGTTTTATTCGCTGAATCCTGAAATATACTAGCAGATTTTTCAATTAAAAAGATTGAACTTTCAACCAAAAATAGTTGACTTTTCTTATTGATTTGTATTAATTCAGTTCGCATTGAAGCGAAAAAACGAGAAAAAGAGGAACGAGAGGAATTTTCTTGAAAAGAGCTCTCTTTTTCAAAAAATTCCTTTCTTTTCCCCCTAGGAAAAAGGAGGAAATTCTTTTAAAAAGAAAGGAATATAAAAAAGAATGAAGTTTGGCGGCAATATAAAATACGGAAATGCTTCATTTGCAACTTTCTGAGTTAAACTATTTTTGAATTCTCTATACTAAATAATTAAAATACTTGCATTAAAAATAATCAGTACTTGCCTATTTGGAATTAAACAATCTGAAATCCAACCCATTCCACAATAAACATAAATTGTAGAAAATCAATTTAGGAATATTCAAAAATTTAAGATTAGAGACAAATACTTTAAAATTTGTAGCATTTCGAAATAGAAGTTATGAATTGAACATTTTCAGGTTCTCAAAGTTACACAATAATCCAACTTTGAATTGTTGGAAACTGAAAATCTTCGAACATCCAATACACTCGAACTTCAATATGCACAGGGTTTTGGTTCTGACCTTCGACTCAAATTGAGGCTCTTCAAACGTAAAGATCAGGACCGTGTGAACACTAAGAGTGAACTGACGACCATGACGCACCGTGACGCAGTTATCCAGTTAGGCCGTTAGGATTCAGCGCTTTATTGCTATGCTATTGCTTTTTCACGCATGAGTGACCAATAGGGTGGTCCAAAACACGCTTTTCGAGCTACAGGGCAAGTCACCCCCCCCCCTAAGTTTCTATTTCCGGAGACAAAACTCCGTATGTTTTTTTTTTCGAAATTTGAATATTAACACGTGCCACCGGGCACTTCAAAATCCCATTTAATTAACATGGGGAAATATTAGATTTTCGAAAAATTAAACTCATACTTCAGGGTTTGATGGAAACGTGCCAAGTTTTTTAGATATTGAAAAGGAGTGTCTACGGAATAAAACAATACTAATAACTTTTATTTTTAACCCACCGTTACTCCCCTCACAGTGCCCCAAATATGACCCAAAAATCCTAAAACTACATTTGGGGGAGGGGCAAGGGTGGAATAAAAATAAAAGGTATTAGTATGGTTTCATTTCATCGATAGTCCTCTGCAATCCCTAAAAAACTTAGCACGTTTCGATCAAACCGTGAAATATGAGTTCAATTTTTCGAAAATCCAAAATTTCCCCATGCTAGTTAAATGGGATTTTGAGGTGCCAGGTGGCACGTGTTAATATTTAAATTTCGAAAACAAATTACGGATTTTCTTCCTTCGGAAATGGAAACTTTTGGGAGGGCGGGGGGGGGTGAATTGCCCCCTAGAGTGAAAAAAAATGTTAAATGCATTTTTGGACCACCCTAGTGACCAAGGACGTCCTCCCTTTTCAGTCCCGCGGCTCCTCTCATCCGTCACCGCGGCGCGGCATCATTTCTCGGAACGCACAAATCAAGTTTGCTGAAATTGAAGTTCGAGTGTATTGTCCTGTACCTTCCATTCGCCAACCATATTTTCAAGCGTTTAAAATTTTACAATTGCCCATTGAAAGTCATAAAACGATAAAAAGAGTGTACTAAAGCTATCCAAATTAAAACATTTGAAACTATAAGTTTTTAGTCTGAATGATTTTAAATTAAAAAGAGTTCCAGCGTCAACAGTTGAAACTCAACGATTTCAAAATTATGGTAGATCGACAAAACATTTGGAATGAAGAAACGCTTTAGTTTCGGAAAATCGTAAATGATAATGTTTTTTCTAAAATTTAAAAAGTTCCTCCGAAAAAGGAAGAAAAGTTTATAAAAAAATGTAAGCTCAATGAAAAGTCTCATGAAATTTATAAAAATGTATGGGAAAAGCCTTTCGCTGAAATTGTCTCAATTCTGTGAATTTTTTTCTCGTAAATGCTCGGTGAAATCTTGGAAATCATAGAAATCGAAATTCACCCGTTTCTGAACAGAACACCACTTCAAAGATTTCAGCAATTAATCAATTTAATTATAGAAATATAAAGAGAGACTAATTAAAAGTTGAAATTTATCGACCTATAATTTACCTCTATTGTGCAAAAAGGGTACAATGGGGCTTTTGTCTCTGTGTAAAACAGACTTGTTTAAATTTTCAGATAAGTACATTTGACGTGCTTTTGTATGACGCAGGTTGTTAGAATGATGAAAAGAGTCGGGGAACGTAGCCTTTGTTCCATAATGTCTCTTGCTACCACTCTACCATTTTCCCTTATCTATTTCAAAGAAATTCAAGAACTTCAAATAGACTGAACTTAAGACTAAGGAAAAGTGCTTAATGGCCAATAGACAAGTGCAGGCGGAATAGCATTTTTTCAAAAAACAACCACTATATTGGATTTCCCAAGCCACGAAAGACGACGTGCTTAAGACGATAATCGGAGGAAATATATCAGATTTCACCTTTCTTCGATGTGCGACCCGCTCAGCTGTTATCTAAGCGGATTTGCAACTGCTACTTCTGAGTCCAACGTATTTGCAAATGTAATAAGCAAACTGATAGCAAACATTTCCAGTTACCTAGGTTTCAGAGCTCATTTTCAAATTGGGTTTTTGATTCGGTTATTGAAAAAATTTCTCTAATTTCTGTCAAGCATTAAATTATAATTAAATGCTTAATAACAACTGTATTAAATCCTCCAAAATCAATGTAATTTTTACAGTATGTAAAAAAAACCCTCCCAAGCAACATTTTTAGAAACAGATTTATTATACAAGAAACCAAATTTTTAACATAAAAAAAATAAGCTTTAAGTAGTTATAAAAAGGGTCTAGAATGCAGAATCCAGATTAATAGGTAAATTTCACATAAAAATATGGTTTTAAACATTTGAATTAAAAGAGAGGAAAATATATATTAGTAAAAGTATGCAATCTTTGATACGATGCAACGGATTAAAAAGCAAAAATGATGAGTTGAATCTTTGCCTTTCATGAGTTTACCCTAGATTTTATTTATTTTAATCATTACTACTGATTTCATAAACATCCAAAATTTTCTAATATCTATTATTTCGTTTTTTCATGTATTGCTTAAGGGTCTGTTCAAAAATTACGTGAAACTGACAGGGGAGTGGGGGGTAGGGTTAACAAAGAATGTGACATCACATATGGCAAATATAAGAACGATTTTTTTTAATGAATGAAAAACTGAAAATTTGTGATTTCTTTGTACAAATAAAGCATCTAAATACAGACTTCACAACACTCTTTTCCCCCTTTGCCGCTTTAAAAAAAAATCCTCTTTTTCTCCCAGTTTTCAAGAAAATTCCCCTTTTTCTCATTCATAGAACCGAAGAAGAAAATCCAAATATGTTTCGTAGAAAGTTAATTCTCTATCACTTTAATCAGAATTCATGTCTGTTGGTTAAAAATTCTACTATTTGGTTGAAGATTTAACTTTTTTTTAATTTGTTTTTCTTTAGTTAGGAATTTGTTTTTCTGAAAATTTAACTACTTCATTTCTGGCTGAAAGATGATTGATTTCAGTTGAAAATTCAACTACTATATTTTTCATCAAGAATTCATCTTTTTCACTAAAAATGAATTTTTTCAACTTTAAATTTAACTATGCCATTTTAGGTCGAAAATTAATCGTTTTTAATTTGAAATTCAACTATTTGGCTTAAAAATTCAACTGTTTTGTTGAAAATTCGATTATTTTTGTATAAACTTCAAGTATGTGGTGGAAAACTATCTTCTTAGTTGAAAACTGAACAATTTGGTTGACACTTTTTTTCTCTTTTGACAAAAAAATCTTTCCTGGTTGAAAATGCAACTCTTTCGTCAAAAATTAAATCAGTTAGTTAAAAGCTCAGCTATTTTGTTGAAAATTTAATTATTTTGTTTAAAATTTAACTTTTTTTTATTTGTCTTGTTTTATAGAAAATGTGTCCCATTGGATTGAAAATTCAAATGTCTTCTAAAAAATTCGTCTTTTTGACTTAAAAATTAAACTGTTATTGGTTGAACTGAAATCTTTATATTTAAAAATTCGACCATTTGGTTGAAAATTCATCTTCATAGGTCGAAAATTCAACTATATGGTTGAAGTTTATCTACTTTGTTCAAAATTTAACTATTTTGTTACAAAGTCATCTTTTTTGTTTGAAAATGTAACTGCTTTGTTGAAAATTCATCTTTCTCGGTTAAAAATTCAACTTTCTTCTAATAAATTAATATATTTGGCTTCAAGATTGGACTATTTGGTTATAAATTCAACTGCTTGGTCTAAAATTAATTGGTAGAATTTGTTGAAGATTGAAATATTTGGTTGAAGATTCATTCGGGTTTAAAAATCAACTGATTTCTGAAAAATTCGACTTTTTAGCTTAAAAACACAACTTTTTCTTTGAAAACTTATCTCTTTTGATAGAAATTTAATATTTTTTTGTTGAACATGCAATATAATTCGACTTGAAATCTTAAGCGTCTCATATTGAATGCCATGTGGTAATCATACATTAATTTTATTGTGAATAATTTATTCCCATATTATTCCTATATTTTCGTGAAAAATCAACCTTTTTGCCCTATTTTAAGGGCTTTTTGTACTGCAAAATCTGTTAAAATATTATGTTGGAATGTTTTGTGTTTTATTTTAGGCATTTATGAAACGAAATCGAAGACAAAATTTTCACTTAAAAGGGGGTATTTGTGGCATGGATAAAATTCTCAATTTTCCGCTAGGCAACTCAATCTTCTTTACTTTTAAAAGTTTACATAAAAAAGAAACTATTTAACGAAAAAGATATTATGAAAAGACCTTAAAGAAACGAGATAAAACCTAGTTTGAGTTTAATAATTATTTCCATAAACATGATTTGATTATTTATTAAAATATTTAATGTGATAAGGAAAAACTCCTTGTGAAAAAGTGACAAAATTTTTTCAATTTGCGAGAGTAGTATCAATATAATATAAAAAAGGTCAATAAGTCCCCTTGTACTCGATACACGTATTGTGCATAACTCTGAAAGGTGAAGCTTTGAGAAAATTCGAATCCTGCACGTTCACATTAAATACTGCGCTTCTGGTTTTCCAATCACGAGTTTTCCGCGCGCAACAATTCAATTCGCCCACGGCCAAAAATGTCACGTTAAAAGTTTATTTCGATTCCGACGGCAGTCCAGCGGATAATTGTAAACTGAAAACAACGAAGCTGAAAAAGTTTTCTCAATATTCGACAAAATCGTTCCATCTACGATCGAGAGATACATTTTTAACGCATAAATAATTTGTACGTATATTAAAACCAGAGAAATTATTTCATGGTTTATTTCAATTATTTTAATTAAAGGAAAGACAAATAGTTCGTAGTAAAATTAAGTAATAAGAAAATGGAAAAATATTGATGCTTGATATTTTCATAATATCATTACACAGTTCTAGACGAATTAATAAGTATTTAAAAGGCGTCAGTACAGAACTACATAGATAGCCAACAAAATCGGAATTTTTCAGGCGAGCGAAACAAAATTCTGCAAAATCGAAATCACTATTTAAAAATGAAACCAAAGTCCACTATCGAGCTGAATTGTTGTTGAATTCAGCGGAACAATTTTGATCAAAAAAATGTATCCAATTTCGAGTAAATAAATGTGGAAGTTGACAATCTCAAAGTTACACTGGCCACAAATAGGAGCAGGCTCAGCTGCGGATTGGGACTAAAAATCGAATTTTTAATTGAAAGAAATAATAAAGACAGACTCGCGAGATATTAAGTTTCTGAACATACATTGGATAAACAAGGTTTGATGTGAAAAATTTAGCCAATTCCGAGAAAATTTACTGAGAATTTTGAGATTAAAATTTCATGGGCATTCAAACTCGGCTTTGGATTTTCAAATAAAAAAGATAAATCTTCACAAAAAATGGAATAGTTAAATTTTTTAGTTGAAAAAATGAATTTTTAACTAAAATGATGAACCTTCAAGCATAAAAATCTATTGGTAACAAAATAAATCAATTTACAACCCAAAAGTTTAATTTTTCATCAGAAAAATACAAATTTTCAACTAAAAATAATATACTTAAGTTTTCAGTGAAAAAATTACTTTTCAACCAAACAGATGAATTTTCAGCAAAGACGATTTTTCATTTGAACATGGAATAATTCAATTTTCAGTTTGAAAATGAATTTTCAACCAAAAAAAAAATAGTTCTCAACAAAATAGTTCCATTTTGAACCATAAAAAAGGATGTTTCAACTAATGAAATTACTCTTCTACCAAAAAAAAACAAACAATTTTTCAACAAAATGGTTTAATTTTTACCTAAAACAGATCAATTTTAAATTTTAAATAGAATGCTTAAGCAAGAAAAAAATTTTGAACAAAATAGCTAAATTTTGAAGAAAAAAAAGGTTTTTCAACTTATAGGCTAAATCATCAGCAAAAAAATGCATTTTTAAGGAAGAAGTTCCATTTTCAACTAAGTAGTGGAATTTTTAACCAAAAAGAATGACTTTTCAACAAAATCGTTTGACTTTTAACAAACTAATAATATTAGGTTCAACTTCAATTTAGCGAAAAATTTCCCTGACTCTGTCAGTTTTTCCCTGACTTTGACTGACCAGTTTTAAATTCCTTAACTTTCCCTGACTTTCTGGAATTTCCTCAGCTGTAGGAACCTTGATCAAAATAAACCCTCCATCTAATACGACTGCTCTCATCCGAGTATAACTGAGCGCCAAGCGCTGCTTAACTTCGATGGTCAAACGGGAAGCCCTTAAAAATTCAATATTACCACGTGGAATACAATCAGACAAAATTTGCAGCACAGTCAATTTGAAAAATATTACCAATAATATTGTTTCACATCAAAGTAAACAATTGTTGTAGGTGAGAGTGACGATGACCTCCTTTGAACTTAGTGAGATTTATTTAATTGAAATTATGTAAGTCAAAATTAGTACATACTATAATAATCCAGAATAAAGAAGAAGAATTATTTTCGAACCTATTTAGAGATTGAAATTTAAGAATCTTAAATTAGATTGAAATCAAATTCAAAATCCTATTTAACGTCCAACACTCAAGTCAATGTATAAATTCTTGAAAATAAACCAAGAATCTTACGATAAAATTTGGACAAATACCACAAAATGCTCCTATTGTAATTCCTGAAAACAAAATACAATTTTGTTTCTTCGGACAAAAATATAAAAAAGGAAAGAAAAATGAGAAGGCAACCAACTAAATCCCCTTCCTTCTCTTTTCTATTCCTTTCGTCTTTTTTATTTTTATTACTGTGAAATCACAATAAAAAAGCATGGATAATATTCACCTTTTTAAACGTTTCGGTGCTCACACAGCACCCTTATCGAGGTAAGAAAATTTAGAACAAGCGGTAACAGAAACGAAAATACGATGCTACTTCCTGGATACCTGAGAACCAAGTGTGGGTCTAAAGGTATATCCTGTGTACCTGAGAACCAAATGTGGGTCTAAAGGTATATCCTGTATATCCTGTACTCCCAAGAAACAAAATTTTATTTTGTTTTCAGGAATTACAATAAGCGCATTTCGTGTCATTTGTCCAAATTTTATCGTGAGATTCTTGGTTTATTTTCAAGAATTTATACATTGATTTGAGTGTTGAACGTTAAATAGGATTTTAAATTTGATTTCAATCTAATTTAAGATTCTTTAATTTCAACCATCAAAATTTTCAACTAATAATTGTTATAATTTGTAAGTTGAATACCACCAGAAATTTTTACTTCAACATTCTATATTAGCGGAGGGGAAATTAAAAACTTATAGTATTATTCACAATATTAAAGTCTGTTCATTGCAATCTATGAAATAATTCGTACAGTCTACAAGAAGTGCCTTGCAATTTTTTTATTTATTCGGTGATTGACAAAAGGTCAATTATATTTCAATAAATAAAACGCTTTTCTGTTACAAGATTTCTTCTATACGAGATTTTGCTTTCATATAATAAACTAAAAGATTTAAATTACTTTTCGCATTTAAATAAAATAACCGAACGGTTAATTACTTCTGCAATATGGTGTACACTCTCTTTGCAATCGTATGCAATGTATAGGTCCATAATGATTCTCTTATAATGAATTTCTCATCATTTTTTCGCGATTCTTCGGAAATCATTGTAGAAAGTCAGTATAAGTAAATCAGTATAGAAATCAAGAATGATAAAATATTAAAATATTGAAAGCGTTGATGGAAACTGTAGAGAGACTTCCACTGATTTTTAGGATTTTCTAAGGATTTCAAGGTTTTCCTACATATTTTAATTGATTTGAAAATATTATATCGGTTTTCAATATATTCAAAAATATTTTCACAGATTTGAAGATATCTCGAAACATTTCGAGGGAGTTTAGAGGATTTAAAAGATTTCCAAACATTTCCGGAGATTTCAAGGGATTCCAAAGGATTTCAAGAGATTGAAAGAATGCAGGCAATTTCAAAGAATTTTATAGGATTTCCAAAGATTTTGAGATATTTCTATTAAACTTTGAGAAAGAAATTAAATTAGATTAAATTGTAAAGGGTTGCTATAGCGGTTTCAAAGATTTCACAAGATTGAAGGATCTTGACATTTTTTAAATAAAACTGTATTAATCCGTATTCAGAAGTTCAATATCTCGAAACATGCCTTGATTTTTATTTTTAACTGAAAATCAAACTTTTTATCGCAATCCGCAGCCGAGGCTGCTCCAATTTGAAGTTATTGTCATTTTCAGATTGTAATATTCGTAGTCAAATTTCACTTACTTTTCGTTGAACCAGGATAACTTCCTTTAATCTGACTTTCTTGGCTTTGATTCAGGAACACTTTAGCTAGAGATTGGACTTTTGTCTCCTCTTTAAATAGTGATTTCGATTTTAACTTTGATATATCATTACGCTGTTGAATCTATTATTTATTTATATATTAGTTATGTAAGAGAATGTAGTCAGTTTAACTAACCTGAACACAAACAGTGATTTCAACCAAATTCACCCACGAAAAGCTGCGCTTCAATTTCTATCGGTAATTTTTGTATACATATTGGATACTACATGATTGATAGATTTAAAAATGTGTAATTGAAATTTTTTTATTGATCTTTTTCAAAACATATCTAATATTTTGTAACGAGCTTAGGGAAAATTATCTTGCTTAGGAGTATTAACTCACACAGTAAATATGCTATTTGTAACGTATATGCATTATTATAGACGATTTAAATTCAAATTTTTTAAAAGTACATAAATAAAAAGGTTTTTGCATTATTGAAAATAAAGTGTTGAAAAATTGTTTTCGAACGAAATTTTCGGAAATAGTAATTTTATTTTATAATCACCTCGCTTTATTGAAAACGCGACATTAATTTACATAACTAATATATAAATGTCATATAGTTCAAACAACGTAATAATAGGGGTGGGCGGGATTAAGAGTGAAAAAAATTTACTTTCCAAGACTGTGTTCAAACGTAATTAGGCATTAACTTGATTCTTGCCTTAAAATATATGTAAGACATTAAAGTTCCAAATTATAATCATAATAAATTTATATGCATTTCATCTATTATATTGGGGGCGAAAAGTTTATAGCGGTAGGGTAAAAAGTATCTACAGAAATAAATAAAAAATTTAATTGCACAGAAGGAACTGACAGTGCATAGAAACAAAATAATATAAGTGTTTAGACAACTGATATGCTTAGATACTCATAGCCACTTTCGCAATTGATACAGACGAAAATTTTCGATTGCCAATTCACAGCACACATTTTATGATCCCAGTTTTTGCATGCGTGACACTGGATCCATTGATCGCCTGGGATGCTTTCAGAATAAGCTTCACAACAAGCAGACGATAATAATTTATATATATATATATGTATATTCAGTGAATTGGAGTATTTCCTCACTGTAAATTTCCTTCGACCGTTTTTTTAAAATAACATAGTAATTCTTCGTAAATAAAATTAATTTAGTCATACGGTCATATAAAAGGCAATGGATTCAGATGTCAAAGAATCAAAATTTATTTGTCATGTTTAACCGACGTACGTTTCGATCTAATTGCAGGTCTTCTTCAAAGGTAATTATCACCTGACACAAAAATTAATATAATTGTAAATTCTAATTTGATATACATATTTGACATATATACACATATAATTTGATATACAAACGAAAAATTGTCGAGAATCAGGAAAAAATCTAAATTTTATTTCTTAATCGTCAATAATTTGTTCTCGCTAAGGGGTGTTGGTCCCTCAAGAAGTTTGAAACAAGTTTCAGATTTTAAATTGAATATTACGTACTATTTTAAACTGAACCAGTGGAACTGTTACTTTTGAACCAGTGATTTCCCACTTTGAATGGATGAATCAGTAAGTGGTCAGGTCTTGGCATTTCTCGAGTGAAAATGAACCTTATTGTGTACTAGTGTTTGTGGTATGATTATTTCGCCCCTGTCTGAAATAAGCAGTGGATATAATATCTTTCGCTGACATAACGACGGGCCTTCCCCTAATTAGACGCAACATTTTATATCTTATTATATTGCACCCAGCCTTCATTTATTGTTACAAGAGAGTAAAGTAAAATCATACCTAACCAGCTGACAGAAGACAAAGCCTACGACCAGATGACTACTGGTACTCAGAAACCAGTGAACCTCACTAATTAAACCAGAGCCGCAATTTAACTGAGTGAACCAGCGAATTCTCAATGATTGCCAGCTGCACGCTTCTGGCTGCTTTAACAAGTGAGATTTCACTGGAAATCCGTGCGATTTCACTGGTTCATTTTAAGAGAGTATTCATAGAGGAAAATTGATTACGCAATTTTTTCCCAAACAAAAATGTTGTAGCTTTCCCCGTTCTCAAAATAAACCCGAACAACCCGTTTCTTAAAAAACAAAGTTGCTTTATGAATTTTGAAGAGCTTTATTGGAATTAGTAACATTTTCGAAATTTATGGTAATATATAGAAATTTGTGAAAATCTATGGGGATATATACGCAATTACGGAAACTCATAGAAATGTGTATTCATTCACCGGTAACTTTTAATAATAGTTCTGCTGGATGCATGGGCAGTGGCTCAAGGTATGATTTCCAAAATGTATAGAAATTTATATGTAGCATTTTTGTTAAATTTCAGATTTTTATTGTAATTTACCGTACATTTTTATAACCTCTAGCATGTTCTGCTGAACATATGAATTGTGCTCAAAATTTTTGCGTTTCTATGGCTTCTTGAAGTTTGTGGGCCCTCCAACGATGCAACTTTCTCTAGGGTTATTTTTAGAAATACAGTGCATGTCCAAAATTTGTTATGGACGCTTATTCTGCACACATTTAAAAGTCACTCGAAAATAATCTTTAAGAAAATACTGCAACCATGGTGGCGTATATTTGAAGCCAGAACACCCAACTGAAGCTCGGCTAGCAGCCACACTGTGGGCCAGAATCCAATAAAAGCGGGGAAAGGTCGTTCCTTTATCGCATCTATATAAAACTTGGTACTAAGGGGTTTCTAAATTTGCATAGCTTTGTTTGAAACTTATTTTAATGAGGGCTGATTTTATGTCACCGACTTTAAACTTATCATGAAAAGTTAACAATCAAAATGACGTATCCAATATAGCGAATATTTGTTTTGAAAAATGTTAAAACTGAGTACTACAAAGATATTAGATTAGAATACTAAAAGCTTGAAAATGTATTTTCCGCGGGGTCAAATGCCTTTCCAGAAAGCTCAAAAGACTTAAGGAACGGATTCATGAAGTTACATGAAATAACAGAGGGCAAGATGAACATTTCATGACATTTCTTCCTGAGTCTATTTTGGCTGACTTTTTACGCACTATAAATTTTGATACAACATTTTTTTCAATATTTTTTTTAGTTGAGAAATAAATTTGTTGGCTGTTTCAAGTTATTGCAATGTAGATATGAGCAAAAATACCATACTTTGAAAAATGTCAATGGACAATACGATTTCAAAATAAGATAATACTCGTAAATACATGATGCAGAATGTCTAGATTCTCGAAATAAATTTACTTTATCTAAATTGGGTACCTTGGTTAATGTTAACTGACTTCGGGATCACATTTAAGCTATCTTTAGTTTGGACCAATAGCTAATTTTTGGCATTCGTTAAAAATGTATTGAATAAGAATTCCTATATTATATTTTACAGATACAGATACACCACGACCAGGCACTTACCAACATATGGACACGATGTATACGCCACTGTGTAAGTATATAATAATTGTTTGAACTAAGAAAAAATGGCTGTGATTTAGAAAAAATAGTCAGAATCCCCAGCCGTTGAATCCCTGTGAAGCGCGTTTCAAATTTTAACTAAAAAAAATACATATTCCTATAGGAAATTAATTTCACCTATTTTCTGTGGATAAAATACTGTAGCTTTTTTAATTTCCAGCGTAAACTCTAAAACACTGCTTTTGCACACAAAAAAAACGTACTTCTATAATTTTAGAAATTCATAAAAAACTAAGTTTATACATATTTATTGGAATTAGTAAAAATCTATGATAATTTATGGCAAAACTGGTGATGGCCTCCCCCAGGATTTTCTGTCTTACCTTCGCTTTTTTTAAATTTATTGGGAAATGGAAAAAAAAATCTAAAAATATACAGGTTCATGATGAGATGTAATTTGTTACCACTTGAAGGATAAAAAATTGTTGAATAAATTGTTTGCCAAATGTGTTAAGTTATTAATATTATTCTTAAAATTCATCAACTGTATCATTTATCCCGAAGAGCCTCGGTGGCTCAGATGATAGCGCGTCAGGCTTCCGTGCAGGAGGACTGGGGTTCGGTCCCTGACCTGGTACAATTGACTTTTTTCTATTCAATTCTTCCGGGGTTTTATTTGTTCGGTCGCTAGTCGATTTCGAGCATTGAAGATACTCACGTACATATGCACTTACATAACACACCAGCACAGAGCTTCGAATTCGTGCATCTAACTGATGAGCTCAGAGGGATCGCTACGTCCACCCTAACCAGGCCGTATTCTACTTCTGCGGCTTGCTAGGGAGGCTGCCGAATGGTAGAGGATGTTCCTAAATATCTCACCTTAAGCATGAATTGCACATAAAATGGATATTTTGCATTTTTTCGGGCATATTCTGATCACAACATAGGGGGTTCGCGGCATTGAAATGAGAAGTTATCTTTTTTTCATTTGTTCGAAAACCGAGCTTTTCCCACTTGAAAGAAAAATCGAAGGTCGAGTTTTTGAATGCACTGGAGTTCCTTCGCGCGGTCAGAATAGCCATCGATTGTCCCTCCGTTCCTTCTCTGCTCTTCTCCCCAGCCCTGAGATACCTTTCGGGCTGCGAGAGAATTGCATTCTGCAGGCACATAAAACTACTCTATGTCCTCCTACTCTTTCACACTACCGACAGAAATCTGTGCAGTGCACAATTTTTTTTCTCAACAGTCCTCCCTTAAGAAAAAGAAGTATTGGTAAGTATTAGATCTAATATTTTTTTCGCGAATGGGTATTGGATAGCCAATACTTTTTACGAAAAAAGTACTGGATCCAATACTTCCCAAAACTTCTTTTTCATACGGGCTATTTTTACTTCCGTCCCCTGTTCTCTTTCTGTATTGGAATTCAAAGTTCTACGATTCCAAAGAATTATTATTGAAAACTCTTGAATTTTGAACGTATAGAGTTGCAAAACAATCAATTTAGAACCAGAATTAGAACAGGTAATTTTTCAGTTGAAAGATTAATTTTCTAATAAAATAAACTAATTTTCAATATAACAGTTACATCTTTAGGGTCGGAAGGAGGATAGAGGGTGTTGGAGTCTGCTTTGCTGGATAAGTGGATTATACCAGTTTATATTTATCAATTGATTTGAGGACTTTGAATGGAATTAAATAATTAATTAAGAAAAAAAGGGATTAATTCAATGGTTTTCACTGAATTTTATAATA
>JAABKJ010007067.1:0-21308 GCA_011634705.1 Andricus grossulariae
TAGGGATTATATAAAATGCCTAGGCAATGTATATAATATGCATTCGATTACATACTTTGCCTGAAATAGCCAGGCATCATATTTAATGCCTGGATTATATACTTTGCCTGTAACATATGTATGTGTGTATATATATATATACGCACATAAATATGTATTATAATCCAATCTGTTTCACACAGTACATCACGACACGAATTAAAAAATACTGTGGAAAGTCACAAACACAGTCTCGGAAAATTAAGGAAATTTTATTTTGATATATATTTAAAACTAAAACACCTTTTTTTGAGCTGAAAAAAAAACACTATCAAAACTAGGTGGTGAAGTATTCAAAGTCACGAGGCCAACTAAACCTTACTTTCTGACACGAAAACTCTCAAAGCATTGCCAGATTTTTGAAATAGTTTCATCCCACTTTTTAGAGAGAGAGAAGCATTTTACTAAGACCTTTTCTTATTAATTTATAGTCCTTCACTTGCCTAGACAAGTGACACAATTTTCAAGAAAACTCATCGAAATAATCCAAACACCGTAAAACGCATATGTTTACAAGAATGTTTACACGTCTAAATTACAAATCGTTCAAAAATTACTATCAATTTTTCAGAAATGAACACAAAAAACAAGATATGAACAGTGATCTTAAAAAAAAAAATTTTACGACAAATTCAGCATAACATTATTACAGAGGTACTCATTGGTACTTAAGAACAATTATGCACATATTTTATAAATGGTATCTGTTATAGGCAACGAGGGTATCACAAAATATTTTTCATGAGCATCTGGCTGATTTTTTAATTCAAAAAATATGTACATCATATATGGCAACCTTATTTTTAGACAAGTACCAGGATAAGATTTGAAATAATATTTAAATCCCATTAGCATCCTTATTTTCCAATAAGTACCGGGATGAAATTTTTTAGAAAAATATAACATATAGCACGTATAAACGTAAAAATTGATTAAAACCTGGAAATATGTAAACTATGAATATTAGGGAAAATAGATCATAGTGAGCTGATCTAATGTTTATGGTTGATTCTGAACCAATCTATTTAGAATATTACATTTTCCAAATAGGAAAAGAAAAAAATCGAAAGATTGTAATGTATTTCTAACATCGCTAATATTTAATGCATTCTTCTTTCAAAAATTTTAAATAAAGAGATTTCTTCCAAGGAATTAAGGTAAAATTATATAGACTCAATTGAAAGAATTCTGAAAATATTCATAAACAAACCCTGCAGATTGGAAACAAATCATGAGTTTAGTCTCTCTATTTAAAAAATTTTAAACTTAAGATCGAACCAGGCGGAAATATTATATATAGATTATATATAGTATGAAGTATTATATATAATATTCATTTGTGTTATATAAAAAATGTATCAAACAAGTGAATATTATATATAATACTTCACACTATATATAAACTATATATAATATTTCCGCCTGGGGAAAAGAAATCTAATTTATCATGAATAATTTTATGCAAAATAAACATGAAAAAGATTTGCAGGATTTGTTTATGAATAATTTGACTTTATAATTTTACCTCAATTTCTTGAAAGAAATCTTTTCATTTAAAGTTTTTAAAATAAGAATGCATTAAATAATTTTCTATATTTGTTGTACTTTTTCTATCTGTTCCAGTCTCTCGCTTATTATATTATATTTATATCTGGAACGTAAACCAATTTTTTTAATTATATGCTGGACATATTTAATAAAAAATTTGTTTCATTTAAAATAATTTGCATTTGGTATTGTCTTTAATATTTCTTTATGCTTTCGAAAAATAAAATTGTATTTTCTTTATTTACTTCAATAATTTTTAAAATACTTGCATTTTGAGAAAACAGCATGGCTTCTTATTGACCTTTTCATATTAGCTAATATGAAATTTGGCAAATATGTGATAAATAAATCAATTGCATATAACTTTTTCACCTGGAGTATTTTGTTGTAAATTTTTCTTTGTTGATTAAATTCAACTTTTTTTATTTTGAATTGAAACCTTTTTTGTTGATATGCCAACTATTACATTTTTAATTGGAAATTCATCTTTTTAGATTGAAAATGCGACGTTTGCATTATGAAATTTTTTTGTTTAAAATTAGTATTTCCAGGTTAAAAATACAAATGTTTTGTTGAGAATTCGTTTCTTTGGCTTGAAAATTCAATTACTTGATTGAAATTTGAACTACTTTGTTAAAAACTAATGTGGTGGTAAATATATGTATTTTGTCAACAATCGTATTTTTTGGTAGAAAATTAATTTTTTTTGTCAAAAATGTAACTGTATGGTTGAAAATTAATCTATTTTAGTTGAGGATTCAAATAGTTTTAAAAATCGTCTTTTTTGGTTGTATTCAACTGTTTTTCATTCAAAATTAAAATCTGTTATGGTTCAAGTATCAACTATAACATTTTTGGTTAACAATTGGTCAATTCAATTAATCATAGTTCTCTATGTGTATTAGGGTGGTACAAACATTTTTCTTTGAATTTTTATGAATAACACTTGGAAATTGGTTCGAATCCACACAATAAATCTTTTTTTTAATTATATTTAGAGGTCGCGCAATCCCATGAAGTTTAACACGTATTTACCCATAAAAAAATACGTTTTTGTTATTTTTATTCAGAATCTTCAATATTAGCTGCATCGAGTTGTAACTCAACAATTCTCTTTACACTATTTTGGTGAAAACTTCAACCATTCGGTTGCACATTCTATTATTTACTTAAAAATTCAACTATTTGTAAGAAAATTCAACTATTTGGTTAAAAATGCATCTTTTTGGGTAAAAATCCAACTACTGCGTTGAAAATTCATGTATTTTGTTAAAAAATCATCTTTTTGGGTAGGAAATTAATCTTCTTGTTTAAAAATAATTTAAAAAATAATTAAAAATTTAAAAGAAAAAAAAACACGTTTTTGTAAATTTTATTGAGAATCCTCAATATTAGCTAGATCGAGTTGAAACTCAGCAATTCTCTTTACAATTAGCCATAGCATACGAATAAAATATTACTTTTCAAATATCACCCCAAAAAAACCGCATAAGTGAAAAAATGGGTTTTGCGAGTTCTTGGCGCTAATTATGATTTTTTTGCGGATTTTTCAATGCAGATTATTTTAAATTCATGAAATATTACTTTTCACTGATGAATAGATGTTTATATGAATTGTTTAAACAATTTAATAATGTCTACAGCTATTTTCTTCTATATTAAGTAGATAGTTTGCGGTTTTTTTCTGAATTCTTCAACTTTTGTCCATTTTTCAATTTATGTAAAATAATAATTAATTCATGCAAACAAAAATCAATATTTAAACAATTTATTGTTATTTTTAATAATATTATATTTGCTTAATGGTAGAAAGTTGCGGTTTTTACTGAAATTTTTAACTATTTGTCTATTTTTCACTTGGAGTGACTTAATAATTATTCAAGCTGAGCAAAAACAATTGTTTAAACAAATGATTATTGTTTATAACTATCTTCATCTATATTAATGCCAGATAGTTGCGGTTTTTTTCTGAAATTTTGAATTTTTTGCCCATTTTTCACTCAGTGAGGTAATAATTAATGCAATTTAATAAAAATAGTTGTTTGAACAATTTATTATTGTTTATCACTATTTTCTCTTAGATAAGTGCTAGAAAGTTGCGATTTCTTCTGAAATGTTTAACTTTAGTTTGCCTTTTTAGTTATGAACAAATGATAAATAAACATTAGAGAGAAACATATTTTAAACAATCTTTTTCTTTTTCGTGAATATATTTTGCTTGCGGGGGGGGGGCTAATAATAAAATATTTTTAATTCCAAATTTTTCATTTACGCTTTGGAATAAATTTCTTATTGTAATTTGAAACAAAACTTTTGCAATTCATTTACAGACCTAGTCCACCCACCTACTCCTACTTATTCCATTCTTTGTTTTTTTCTGTTGTGCAAAATAGCTTTTTTGTTTGAATTAATTTTTTTAAAGATTGGGCAAAAAGCAAAAATAATTCACTTAAACAAAGAAAATACTATTTAAAAAATGATTCTTCTTGAGGTTCACTTATTATTTGTTCATAACTAAAAGGTCAACGCAAAACTAAACATTTCAGAAGAAACCGCAACTGTATTGCACTGATAAAGAAGAAGATAGTTGTAAACAATAATAAATTGTTCAAAAAACTATGTTTGTTAACTTGCATTATTTATTACTTTATTACGTGAAAAGTGGGTAAAAAGGCAAACATTTCAGAAGAAACCGCAACTGTATTGCATTAATAAAGAAGAAGCTAGTTTTAAACAATAATAATTTGTTGAAAAAATTATTTTTGCTAAATTGAATTAATTATTAACTCGCCGTCTGTGAAAAGTAGCCAAATAATTGTAAATTTCAGAAAAAAGTGCAACTTTGTAGCATTATTCAAATTTAATATTACTAATAATAATATTCAATTGTTTTAAGAAATAATTTTGTTAACTTGAATCAATTATTTAACTCACTCTAAGTGAAGAGTAAACAAAAATTTGAAAATTTCCGAAAAAACTGCAATTTTCTAGCATTATTATAAAAGAATATTATTAACAATAATAATGAATTGTGTAAACAATTATGTTCGTTAACAATAATGAACTATAATTTAAAATTGGACAAAAAGTGAAAATTTTTTTGAAGAAGCCGCGACTTTCTATGTCCTTTCTAAGAGAAAATTGCTAAAAATAATAATAAATTTTTCAGGAAATTTATTCAAACAACTAATTATGAGTATAAGGTAGTGTTTTATATATCAGAAACAATTTGCATCGAAAAAAACGCAAAAAATCATAATTAGCGCTAAAAATACGCAAAACCCATTTTATCACTTATGGGGTTTTTTTGGGACCCTAATTGAACAGACTTATGGGTATGATATTCAAAAAGTTATGTTTTATTTGTATTCTATGGTTATTTTCGAAAAAAATGTTGAGTTTCAACTCGATTTGGCTAATATTGACGATTCTGAATGAAATTTACAAAAAGGCCTTTTTTTCTTATGGGAAATACGTTTTAAACTTCATGGGCCTTCTAAATATCATAAAAAAAGTTTGATTATTGTATGAATTCGAATCAATTTTCGATCGTTATTCATAAAAATTTGAAGAAGAAAAAATTTTGGACCACACTAATACACATAGAGAGCTATGACTAATTAAATTGACCAATTGTTAACCAAAAATGGTATAGTTGGTACTTGAACCAAAAAAGATTTTAATTTTGAATGAAAAACAGTTTAATACAACCAGAAAAGACGAATTTTCAAACTATTTGAATCATCAACTTAAATAGATTAATTTTCAACCACACAGTTACATTTTCAAACAAAAAAATTAATTTTTTACTAAAAAATACGATTGTTGACAAAATACATTTATTTTCTACCAAATAGTTGAATTTTAAACCAAGAGTAATAATTTTCTATTAAAACACGAATATTCAACAATATAATATAATTCTGAACCAAATAGTTGAATTTTTTACCAGAAAGACGAATTTTCAACCAAAAATGGAATAATTTTTTTTTCAATTAAAACAATTAATTTCAAAACAAAAGAGACATATTCTCAAAAAAATAGTTGCATTTTTAACCTGGCAATACTAATTTTAAACACAAAATATAATATTTGATATTTAAACCACGAAATATTTTAATTTTGAATAAAAAACAGTTGAATGTAACCAAAAAGACGAACTTTCAACAAAATACTTAAATCCTTAACTAAAACAGATTAATTTTCAACCATACATTGCATTTCTAATCTAAAAAGATGAATTTTTCACGAGAAATGTAATAGTTGGCATATGAAAAAAAAATGTCAATTAAAAATAAAAAACAGTTGAATTTAACCAATAAAGAAAAATTTTCAACAAAATTCCCCAGGTGAAAACGTTATATATAATGTATTTATTTATTAAATTTTTTCAAAATTCATGTTAGCTAATATGAAAAAGTTAATTATAAGCAGTGCTGTTTTCTCAAAATATGAGTATTTGAAAAATTATTGAAAGAAATGAAGAAAATACAACTTTTTTATTCGAAAGCATAAAGAAATATTAAAGACAATATCAACTGCAAATTACTTTAAATGGAACAAAAATTGTATTAATTATGTTCAACATATAATTAAAAGAATTGGTTTACGTTTCAGATATAAATATAATAATAAAAATTACATTAATAAAAAATTTATATAAGAGAGAGACTGGAATATATAGAAAAAGGACAATTGATATAGAAAAATATAGGATATGCAAATCGACCCTCTAAGATGATCAGGTCGACTGTCCGAAATAATTTCTTTACTTTTTACAAATTACTAAAATTTTAATGAAAAATACAATTTATTTTATATTAACCATTTTATCAATTCATATTAATTTTAATATTTAAATTTTTGAGTGCGCTATTTTGCTTTCCTGACATGATTTTTTTTTGTATCACATGCTTTTACTAAAATCCGTTTACTTATCTAACTCCTTGAAATTTTGTTTAGTCATCATATACTATTTGGTTGAAAATTCATCTCTTTCGTTGAACGTGGAATTCTTTCCTTAATTTTTTTGCAAAGATTCATCATTTTTATATTAAATTCATCTCATTGGTTGAAAATTTAACTATATTTTGCTTAAAATTCGTTGTTTTTGTTGTTCAAAATTGATCTTTTCTGGTTGAAAATTAATATATTTTGCTGATAATTTGTCTCTTTTTTAAATTCAACTGTTAACAATACAACTATTTTGTGAAATATTAATCTTTTTGGCTTAAAGATTCAATAACTTGATGGAAAATTAAACTATTTCTTTGAAAATTAATTTTTTGTTGAAATTTAATATTTTTGGTTGAAAATTCAACTACTTTCACAGGAAATTGAACTGTTTTATTATAGTTAACATTATTTATTATAAAATTTAACCATTTCATTAGGAATTCGTTTTTTTAAATGTTTAAAGAATTTTTTAAACTAAAAATGTAGATATTCCATTTTTTGTTGAAAATTTTTTCTTTATGAGTTGAAAATTCAATTATTTGGTAGAAAATTCATGTGTTTTGTCAAAAATTCATGCATTTTGTCAAATATTCATATTTTTGTGGAAAGTTAATCTTCTGGATTAAAGATTCGTCTTTGTAGGTTTAGGATTCAACTATTTTGTTAAAAATTCGTCTTTTTGAATTGAATTCAAATGATTAAAAGTTCGTTTTTTTTGTTAAATTTTGTTTTCAGCTGGAAATTTAAATATTTCATTTTCTGTTCATAATTTAGTTTTTTTTTAGTTGAAAATTTTGCTTATTGGATGAAAGTTCATCTTTTTTAGTTAACAATTTAAGTATTTCGTTGAGTGTTGAATGATTTAAAAAATTTTTTTTAGATTCATTATTTCAGTTGAAAATTCAATTCTTACGTTGAAAACTGATCTTTTCTGGTTAAGAATTCATTTATTTTGTTGTAAAATAATTTTTTGTGTTTAAAATTGATCTTTTCTGGTTGAAATTTCATGTATTTTGTGAAAAATTCGTCTTTTTTATCAGAATTAAATTTTTAATTGAAAATTCAAGTGTTTTGTAGAAAAATCGTCTTCTGGCTTAAAAACTTAACAATTTTTTATAATATTAAACTATTTCTTTGAAAATTACCCTTTTTGTTGAAAATAAAAATTTTTGGTTGAAAATTCAACTACTTTGATATAAAATTAATCTATTTGGTTAAAACCTAATCTAATGATTTGAAATATAAACTATTTTTTCAGAAATTCGTTTTTTTGTTTGTTAAAAATTAGTTTTCTAAACTGAAAATTTAATTAATCTTGTTTGATGAAAATTCACCTATTTGGTTGAGGATTCATGTATTTTATTGAAAATTTGTCTTTTGGAATAAAATTATTATGATGATTAATTAATAATAATAAAAAAATATGATGAAGACATATTTAATTAAGTAATGTATTCATGTGTGGATCAAATAATTTAGGTTTCTTTGAGTTAAAAAAATATTTTTTTCGAGATAAATTATTATTCATCGAATAATAAATACGAAAGTCACATCACATTTTTAAATATCATGAAAAAAGCAGTATCAAACACTGAATGACTAAACTAATACTAAATACTAATACTGAATAGTTTAATTTTGCATCTAAAATATTATTTTTTTAGAAGTTTATTAAAATTTCAACAAAAAAGTTCATTTTCAACCAAAAAAATATTAAAACTCAACACAACAGATGCGTTTATAACCAAAATTTTAACTTGTAACCAAATTAGACGAATTTTCAATCAAATAGATGAATTTTGAACGAAATAGTTAAATTTTTATGCCAAAAGAAAAATTGTTAAGAAGACAAATTTCGAACATAAAAGTTTATTTTCAACCAAGAAAGGTGAATTTTCAAACTTAAGGATTAATTTTTTATCCATAAAGGTGATTGTTTTTGACAAAATAATTTTTTATTATTACAAATCACACTTTTTTTAATTTCACAAAAGTCCTAAGTAATTCGTGGTATAAAAATACTAGAAAGAAAGAACTACTGAAATAAGAGTAAAGTACCAAAAAAGTTTAAAATATGTCCCATTTCAACAGGACTTTTTGAATTTTTTTTTATTTATTATTATATTTATTTATTATATTTATTATTATATTTATTACTTTTTTTATGACTTTTGTCAAAAGTCCTGTTTAAAATAAAAATAAATTATTAAGGCTGACTTTTGCAATACTTTTCTGGTACTTTTGGCACTATTTGGACTTTTAAACAATTTTAAGAATAGTTTTATTATTTGCATTTGTAACCAAGAATATATGGCAGTTTTCTTCTCTGGCGTCACTCAAGGTTTGTTAATTAGCAACCTCACATTGAATAAATTTTTATTTTTTTCAAATTTACATAACGGTCGATGGATATAAAAAATGTGTTTGCTGTAAATTAGTGAATACTTGTTTCTTTGGCAAGCACAATCAGAGAAGGTTAAATAAGAACCACGAGAATGTATTTCAAAACTTTTTTAACAATTCAAATTATATTTTTATTTTTTCAGTTTTATGTTCAATACTGATTACTTTATCATATAAATATTGAAAAATAATTAAACATTTTAGAACGACAAGGTAAAATATACGATGTAAAAAAGAGACTTTTAACTTTTTTATATATATAATTTTAAATAATTTTTTTAATAACATTAATGTAAGTACAATGTTCCTACGATGTAATGTAGAAATATATTGCATTTGTAACAAAATAGTGGGATTTTCAACCAAAAAAGATGGTTTTTTAATCCAAGATGAGTTTTCTATAAAAAAGACGAATTTTCAACCAAAAAAGATGCCGTTTTGAGAAACTAAATGAATTTTCAATCAAATATTTAAATTTTTAACCAAATATTAGAAATTGTAATCGGAAGAGATGAATTATGAACCAAAAATATAACAGCAGACTTTTCATTTAAAAATAATTAGCGTTCAACAATGAAAGATGAATTTTCAATCCAGAAATACGAATGTTCAAAAATTAATAAAGAAATTAATTAATTAACAATATAATTCAGTTTTCAACCAATTAGTAAAACTCTTCAAATAAGAAGAATTAACTTTCAACAAAAGAAGATTAATTTTGAACAAAACAGTTGAATTTTCAAAAAGATTATTAAATTTTTGACCAAATATAATAGTAGACTTTTCAATCAAGAATAATTAACTTTCAACCAAACGTAGTTGAATTTTATTATTTGGTTCTATTTATAAAAAGACCATTTTTTGGAATTCCTTTGGTCTCAAAGAAGAGCTCAGGTTTCTTCATTTTAGAAAAAGTAAGAGAAAATGTTTTTTTTTCAAATTTTGATATATCTTTACAATAATTAAATATTATATAGAATTTATATTTAAAGAAAAAATATTTAACATCTACTAAAACTGACAATTTTTGTAAATGGTTTAAAGTCTGGTACTTTTAACTTTGTGTTCAATCGAAAAATATCATGAAGATTATTAATCGTCATTCAAATTTAAACTAAAGAATCATCAATGTGGACTAGGGTGGTCCAAATATGCATTAAACAATTTTTTTTCTCGAATTTTTATGCATATCGCCCAGAAATTTGTTCGAATCCACACAAAAATTAATTCAATTTGAATATATATATATGTGTGTGTGTGTGTGTGTGTGTGTGTATGTATATATATTCACAGGTGGCGCAGGCCCCGTGAAGTTTAACACGTATTTTCCTTGAGAAAAAAATTAGTCAAAGGAAGGGTTTCATAGCCTTATTAAGAAGTTATGTTAAGTCTTAACAGAATCTTCAAACAAAATATTTTTTAATTTTGTAAAAAAACTCTGATTAAAAATTTTATTGAAAAAACGTTTGTTAAAAAAAAATGTTGTAAAAAATTGTAATCAAAAAAATGTTGTTGGAAAAAATGTTTGAAAAAATGAATATAAAAAATGTTTGAAAAAAATGAATGTAAAAAATGTTATAAAAAAAATTGTTCGAATTTTTTTTTTTTAATTTTTAAGAAGAAATTTTTAAAAATTTTGCTTGAGATTATTTTTTTTGAAAAAAAAAACAAATTAAGTTTCTGAAATCTCCCCGTCGCAAACTTTCCCTGCTCATGATTTCTTAATATTTTAATCTTTATTTATTTTTATTATAATAAATAATTTTATTAGATTATTAAAAAAAAGAAACCCAAAAAAGATTTTTTTGTACATTTTTTTCGGAATCGTGAATATTAGCTAAATTGAGTTGAAACTCAACATTTCTTTCCACAATTAGTCACAGAATACGAATAAAATATTACTTTTTAAATATCACCTCCATAAGTCTGTTTTCTGGGGTTCCAAAAAAAACCCCATAAGGAAAAAAATAACTTTTGCGAGTTTTTGGGACTAATTATGATTTTTTTCGGATTTTTTAATGCAGATTGTTTCCAATACATAAAATACTACTTTATACTGATGATTCCATGTTTAAATAAATTGTTTAAACAATTTATTATTGTTTTCAGCAATTTTATCTTAGAATGGAGATAGAAAGTGGTGGTTTTTTCAAAAATTTTCCACTTCTTGTGCAATTTTAAATTAGAGAGAGGTAATAGTTATGATGTTAACAAACATAATTGTTTAAACAATTTATTATCATTGTGAAATATATTCTCTTTGAACAATGCTAGAAATCGCGGTTTTTTCTGACATTTTTATCTTTTTGTTCATTTTTCACTTGAAGTGAGTGAATCCTTAATTCAATGTAGTAAAAATTATTGTTTAGACAAATTATTATTGCTTATTACTATCTTCTTTTATATTATTACTAGATAGTTGCGGTTTTTTTCTGAAATTTTAAACTTTTTGTCCACTTTTCAATTAGACTGAAGTGATATTTGATTCAAGCTAACAAAAATAATTGTTCAAACAATTTATTATCGTCGTTAATATTATTATTTCTGCTTAGTGGTATAAAGATGTGATTTTTTATGGAATTGTCAACTTTTTGTCCATTTTCACTTAGTGAGGTAAGAATTAATGCAAGTTAACAAAAAAGTTGTTTGAACAATTTATTCTTGTTTATAACTATCTTCTCTTATATAAGTGCTAGAAAGTTGCATTTTTTCAAATGTTTAACTTTAATTTGACTTTTAGGTTATGAAAACATAATAAATAAATATTAAAGAGAATGATATTTTAAACAGTCTTTTTCTTTTTTGCGAATACATTTTTCTGAAATAAAACAGATATTTGAAATATTCTTTAAATTTTCTATATGGATCATATTAAATGTAAATTCTACCCTGAAGTAGTTACTGAGATTCTTATCATTTAAATTAATATTAATATTTGTTAATGATGCCTAACGTGCATTTATTATTAACTCAATAAGTAAAAACTTGACAAAATATTTTTAAAAATTCAGAAAAAGCCGCAACTTTCTAGTAATTATCTAATGTAAGAAAAAATAATTATGAAAAATAATAAATTGTTAAAATAATTTTTTTTCTTAACTTGCATTAACGATTACTTTACTAATTGAGTGAAAAGTTGAGAAAAAGTGGAAAATTTCAGAAAAAACCCCGCAACTATCTAGAATTACTATAAGAGAAGATAGTTTTTAACAATAATAATTTATTTAAGCAAATATAATATTATCATATAATAATAAATTGTTAGAAAAATTAATTTTGTTAACTTCAATTAATTATTTACCTTACTCTAATTAAAAATCGGAGAAAAAGTGGAACTTTTTTTAAAAAACTGCAATTTTCTAGCATTATTCTAAGCGAAAATTATTAACCATTATAATTAATAGTTCAAACAATTATGTTTGTTAACGATAATGAATTATTACCTTAATCTACCTGAAAATTAAATAAAAAGTGGTAACTTTTTTTAAAAACTGCGACACTAACTTTATTCTAAGATAAAATTGCTAAAAACAATAATAATTTGCTTACAAAATTTATGTAAACATCTAATTCTCAGTATAAAGTAGTATTTTTGTATTAGGAATAATTTGCATTTAAAAAATCGCAAAAAATCATAATGAGCGCTAAAAACTCGCAAAACACATTTTTTTACTTATGAGGTTTTTCGGGACTATCATATTTTCAGAAAAAATCATATTTAAAAAAAATGGATTAATTTTTTGGTGGATTTGAACAAATTTCCAAACAATATGAATGAAAATGAAAAAAGAAAATTGGACCACCCTAATGTACTTAATGTACCCTAATTTACCCTAATTGTACTTTATTATAGTTTATTTCAATAATATTAAATTTGTATAGATTCAACGAAAAATTATTTTAGCTTCAAAGTTTTATTCAACCCTTTTACCTAGAGTGGATGATTATTAATTTATGGCGCAAATATATGTAAAATAATTAATTTTAAATTTAATTCATTATCTCATATTGTGTCTTGAACATTGATTAAATTGGATTCATTTTTTAAATACATTAGTATTTTTAATTAATTATTATCCACCTTGGGTTGCATTATCCACTGTAGGGAGGTTTCCCATATATGTAAAACGGACAATATTGTACTTTCAAATATCGCATATTTTTTTTAAAAGAGGGGAAAAACGAAAAGTTTATTTAAACTAGGGGAAAAAGGGGAATTCGAAAAAATCGGAAAAGCAGGGGATTCTTTCCTACATTCTAAAATTTAAAGTTATTATTCATGATAAATGTATTTTTTCGGTAAGTAATTAAAAATTTTTGAGACTTATACCGTTTTTTTATGTTAAAATTTACATTTAAAAAGTGCCCACATGTTTCGACTTGACATTAAGTCCTTATCAAGGCATTATATACTAATATGGAGAAAAGAAAAAAAGCGCTGAAAATTATATGAAGTTTGTTGTTATATTTTTCTGTTTTTTTGTTTTTTGTTTTTTGCTCATATTCTTGTAGATATGCCACTTTTAAAAGCATTTTGAAAAAATAATTAATTTGGATCTATTGCTGTATTTAAAAAAAATTAATTACATTTTATGTTATTTGTGTTTGATAACATTTATTTCGTCAAGCCATATAGCTTTGAAAATTATAACGATCATAATTATCAAAGCCATATGGCATGACGAAATCAATTTTCACCACCATAAATAACCTAAAATGTAATCAAAATATCATAATCTCTAGAAAGCTTTCTTATGAGTTTCTTTTTCTGAGTTTATCTGAATCATAATTGTTATTTCACAATGTTTTTAATTACTCACACTTATTGAATACACCAACAATGCCTTTGAAAGTGGAACCCTGGTGGACAAATTTTTACAAAAGAAGTACGAAAAACTAAAACCATTTTTACAGGTATATAGAAATAAATGCAATAAGTTACAACAAAAATTACTGGAAAGTACAACTATTTTCTATTATTCGGACGAATTTTGTACTTTTATGTATTTTTTTTATATTGCTGTATTTTACTGTAATTTTAATTTCCTACAAGAATTTGCTACGACAGTAGTTTACAGGTTTTGCATCCTAGGTCGAAAAAGAACAACTTTTTAACCGCAAATAAAAATTGAACGATTGAGGAGGAGCAAAATACGGTTAATATAATTTAAAAAATTCAAACTTTTATGAAGATAAAATTTTTTTCATTTAAAGTTATAAAAACTTAACTGCAAATTAAAACAATAAGAGTGGAATACTTTTGCATTTGAAACTTTTTTTAACTCAAACGCTCAATAATTCACAATAATTTCGATTCTAAACTAGAAACATTTTTTGAATATTCTCTTAAAAATGTTTAAAAAAAATCGTTTAAAAATTGTTTAGGAATCTAATGAAAATTTTGCTGTTATCTTGGAAGTCGAATTTTTCCTACCATTTTTTGAAAATCCTGCAAGAATAAAAAAAATTGCCTTGAAATCTTCCAGATTGTTTTTTTTTTTGAAATCTTATTAAATATTCTATTTGAATTAATTTAAAAAAAAAACCATTTTTAGTCTTTCTGGGAATTTTGATACTTTATTTTTAATTTTTTTACTTTTCTACAAGAAAATACAATAAAGAAATAGTTATTTGTATTTGTTTGTTGAATTTTGTACATTTATTTACAAAAAATTACATGTTTTAATATTAATTACTGTTGTAGAAATGTACAATTTAAAAAAATTTTCCACCAGGGTAGATCAATCTTAAACCAATAGCAGTCACACTTTCAACCAAATAATTTAATTTCCAACAAAAACATAATTTATAATTAAACCAAGAATTTTCAACAAAGAAGATGAATTTTAAATCCAAAAGGACGAATTTTTTGTACAAATAGACGAATTTTCAACAAAAAATTGAATTCTTAGCCAAACACTTGCATTTATTGCATTTCATCTACAAAGATGAATTTTAGACGAAATGGTTAAATTTTGAAATAAAACAGATTAAAATTAAACCAAAAACAGTTGCACTTTCAACTAAGCCAAATAGTTGAATTTATGAAAACAGAAAATTAATATTTAACACAACAGTTGCATTTTTAACTAAATAATTGAATTTTTTAGAAGACACTTGAATTTTCAACAAAGAAGCTGAATTTTTAATTCAAAAGTACGAATTTTCAGTCTATATAGACGAATTATTAACAAAACAGTTGAATTTTTAAACAGAAATATTATTTTTTATAAAAATACTTGAATTTTCAACAGTATAATTCCATTTTTTAATAGACAATTGAACTTTAAACAAGAGAGATGAAATTTAAATCCAAAAGTACGAATTTTCTGTCCAGTAGATCAATTTTCTTCAAAACATCTGATTTTTTAAACAAAAAATAACCTTCTAACAAAATAGTTGAATTTTCAACAAAATAATTAAATTTTTAACCAAATACTTTAATTTTTTACTTTCTTTTGAAATTTCATAATAATAAAAAAACTTCAACCAAAAACAGTTGCCTTTTCAAGATAATAATTGAATTTTTTCAGAAGACAGTATAATTTGTAATCTGAAAGGATGAATTTTCTGTCCAAATAGATCAATTTTCATAAAAACAGTGGAATTTTTTACCAAAAATATTATTTCTTTTTAAATCTACTTGTATTTTCAACAAAAAAGTTCAATTTTCAAACAATGACTTGAATGTTTTAGGGTTTTAGTGTTTTAGGGTTAAGGTTATTAATTTTGTATATTCGATTTAAAGGAATAGATAAATTTAATTCAATTAAGTTAATTTTATGATAATTGTTAATATAATATCAATATTTGGGTTATAATACAATGATGAATTTTAAACCAAATTACAACCAATTACAACAAAAATGAATTTTTAATTCAAATTTTTAATTAAAATAAATTAATCTTTGACCAAAAACAGTTGCCCTTTCGACCAAACAGTTAAATTATCAACAACAATAAATTAATTTTTCAATTAACCAGATGCATTTCGAACCAAATAATTCAATTTTTTAGAAGACATTTGAATTTTTAACAAAGAAAATGAATTTTCAATCCAAAAGGACGAATTTTCTCTCCAAATAGACGAATTTGCGAAAAAAGTTTAATTTTCAGCCAAAAAGATTATTTTTTAACAAAATATTTGAATTTTCAACAAAAAAAATTAGATTTTGAACCAAATACTTGCATTTATTACTTTCTTTTGAATTCTCATAATGATAAAAAAACACTTTAACCAAAAACATAGTTGATGAATTTTCAATCCAAAGGAACTAATTTTCTGTCCAAATAGATCAATTTTCATCAAAACAGTTGAATTTCCGACCAAAAATATTATTTTTCAACAAATTACTTGCATTTTCAACAAAATAGTTGAACTTATAGACAATTACTTAAATTTTCAACCAAATAGTCAAATTTTCAAACAAAAAAGATGTAATATAAGCTATGTGCTATAAATATGAGCTAAGAAAAAACTTCATAATAATCTTCAGCCATTTTCTTTCTTTTTCCATATTAGCATATAATGCATGTTGCCATTTTTCAAATAGAAATTTTACCATAAAAAAATGGTAGAGGCAATATGCAATACGTATGAACATTAAAAAAAAAAAGAAAATAGGACCACCCTCATGTGGATAGACACACCATTGTACTACATTATAGTTAATTTCAACAATATTCGATTTATAAAGATTTAACGAAAAAATATGTTACCTTTAAACTAAATACTTTAAACAAAAGTGTTTAGATACTCATTTTACAACATTAAAAAAATTACATAAATGGAAAAGAGGTATTATAAATATTAACAAGCTTCAATTATACATACTATAGAAAATATTCATCTACACAAAAGGTGAAACCTTCGACAGCTTAAAATGCTTTTTTTCAAATCATGAAGCAATCCTGATACTTTTGAGATTGCAAGATTTTCAGTAGTGACTCTAAAACATGAAATATGAATTTTGCCTTGCATAATTTTTTTCTCAAGAGATGTCATTAATGTTAAAAGAGTTGTGAAATGTGTTTAAAATGTTCCGCGAGTCAAGTATCGAACAATGTCATCGACTGCAAACTACATATATATGAGCCAGGTGGTACGTGAACACCTTCACTTTTGAGTTTCTGAATGGTGCCGCTATTTCGGGACAATCAGCTAGTAAAAGCAGGAACCGCATATCGCACGCGTGTTGCGAATGCTAATGATTATCGTTTCCCGCGCAAGTTTCAGATCACCAAATTGCGATTTAGAAAGCAAATAATAAGTGATGCCAAGAATGCTGGCAGGTGGGAATTTCAAAGAAGACTCAATCACTCAAAAGAGAAAAGAATACGTTTAGTGCCCATATGACGAAATTTATTCCTTGTTGACTAAGATTGATATCCCCAGAAATTGACAGTCAATATTAATGGCATCAATGATTGCCAAATCCAAAAAAAAACACCTAGATACATTTGGTATCAGGAAACTCGTTTACCCTATACTAGACTATACGGCTGGTACTATACTCATTTCACAACATCAAAAAGCATTTTAAAAATTATATAATTGTAATAGAGGTGTTCTGAACATAAATACACGTTTATTAAACAAACTGTAGGGTAATGATTTCACAACATCACAAACATTCAAAAAAATTATATAATTGTAATGGAGGTGTTTTAAACATAAATACACATTTATCAAACAAACTGTAAGGTAATCAATTCACAACATCGCAAACATTCAAACAAATTATATAATGTAATTGAGGCGTTTTAAACATAAATACGCATTTATTGAACAAACTGTACGCTTATAATTTCACAACATCACAAACATTTACAAAAAGTATATAATTGTAATAGAGGTGTTCTAAACATAAATACACATTTGTTAAACAAACTGTACTGTACTCATACCACAACATCACAAACATTTAATAAAAGTATATAATTGTAATTGAGGTGTTCTAAACATAAATACACATTTAATAAACAAACTTTACTTTTTCGCAACATAAAAACATTTCACAAAATCATAAACATTTAAAAAAAGTTATATAATTGTAATAGAGTTGTCTTAAACATGAATACACATTTATTAAACAAATCCCTGATGGAGAAATTCTGACAAACAAGTAAATAAAACTAAAACTATTTTCACAGAAATCTACAAGTAAATACAATAAATTATAACGAAAATGACTAGAAAGTACTACTTTTTTCTATTATTGAGCCGAATTTTGTATTTTGTTTGTATTTTCTTGTACATTGTTGTATTTTATTTTAGTCTTAATTATCTACAAGAATTTACAAGAATTTACATGTTTTGCAGTCAAAAATTTGTTCTTTTTCGACTTAGGATGATAAATATTTAGAATATTGCAATAAAATAATTTTAAATTAAGATATGTACATGATTGCTTTTACAAAAAAGCTTCTATGTTCAAAATTTAAAGGAATGGTAGAATATTAAAAGACACTAATGAATATTCATTATTGAAAAAAAAACCTTACGTTTGAAGTTTTCTTTTCACATATATAGCAATCGATCGTACACCATATATGTCTTTTAAAATTATGTCATTGCAACGTTCTCAATATTTTTCATCCTAGGTCGAAAAAGAGCAACTTTTGACTACAAATAAAAATTTAACAATTAAAAAAGAATTGATCATAATCATTGAAATCAAAAGATTCAAACTCTTGAAGATGAAAATTTTTCGACTTTATAAAAACTGAACCGCAAATTAAGTCACTCAAAGTGAAATACATACTTTTGAATTTAAAAATTAAAGCTTAAAAAAATGTTAATTCAAACGCTCAATAATTTACCCGTTTGAAATCCTAGGCGTAAAAAATGATTTGTAGTGTGAAGCATTATATATAATTTTCATTTGTTTCATACAATTTTTATACAAAACAAATGAAAATTTTATATAATATTTCACACTATATCGAAACTACATATAATTTTTCTGCCTGGGATGGAACCTTTTATTACTTTTCAAATAAAAATTTTGAAATTAAAAGCCATTAAACTGCAAGATTTCAATTTTTATACATCTTACAATTAAAAGATGAAAAAAATATATAAATCCACGCGATCATTTTCAATGCTATGAATTGAAGAATGAATCCAAAAATTTATAAACTTTCAAAATTATATGATTTCAAGCAAATTTAAGCTAGAAACATTGATTTATAAATTAAAATTTGTTTTTAAATCTTTTTAAATATTCTCTTAAGAATTTGTTTTAAAACAATCATTAAGAAATTTTCCAGGAATCTAATAATAATTTTATTATCTTGGAACTCGAATTTGGCCTAAAATTTTTTGAACATCCTGCAAAAGTAAAAAAAAACTACCTTAAAATCATCCAGATTCTTTTTTGAACATTTTGGAAATCTTATTAAATATTGTTTTAAAATTGATTTTTCAAAAAAAAAAAATATCGTTAGTTCTTCTAGGAATTTTGATAAATATTTTTTATTGAATTAAAACCTTGCAAAATGCTTAACAAGCTTATAAATTTTGTGTTCTGAATCTTCAAGTATCTACATTTTATTTTGCGTAATTTTATTTTATTTTATTATTAAATTATTTTCACTTAAACATTCAAATAATTTTTGTTCTATATTTGTTTTGAATTTGAACTTTAATTTCTGAAAATTTGATTTATTAATAACCTTTTAAACTAATTTCACAAACAAATTAAATATATATGCATATAGATTAGAAAACTGAATAATTTAGATACTCATTTCACAACATCACAAACATTTTTAAAAAATTATAAAATTGGAATAAAAGTATTTTAAATATAAATATACCTTCAGTATACATAATATATCCAATATTTGATGATATAATATTTAAAAAAACTTTATTACTTTCCTGCAAGAAAATACAAGCAAAATTTAGCCATTTGTATTTAACTGTATTTTTGTTGTTAGATGTTGTATATTTTTTTTACAAAAAAGTACAGGTTTTAACAAAAAATTACAGTTGTATAAATTTTGTTCTTCCTTGTAAGAATTTTTTCCACTAAGTATTATAGCCAATATTTAAATACATATCTTTAAAGTAAATAATCAATTTATTTTATTCAATCAAATAAAACAAACCATTATTTCCACTGAAACATTAAAATAATTTTTACTTTATATATGTATATTTTTTCAATTTGAACTTTCATATCTGAACATTTTATTCGCCAATAACATTTTAAAATAATTCCAGAAAAAAATTAAAACATATGTATCATATAATTTTGAAATTTAAGTTTAGATACTCATTTCACAAAAACACAAACATTTAAAAAATTATATAAATGGAATGGAGGTATTGTGAATATTAACAAGCTTTAATCATACATATTATAGCAAATATTTAACTACATAACCTTATAGGAAATAATCAGTTTATGTTACTTCATTCAGAAATAATTAAAATTCAATCTTTTTGCAATGCAATATCGTGAAAAAGATTAATTAGCTGCTTATATATAGTTTATATATAGCGTGAAGTATTGAATATAATATTCATTTGTTTTATACATTTTCTGTACAAAACAAATTAATATTATATATAATACTTCACACTATATATATGAACTACATATAATTTTTCCACCTGGGAATTAATCAGTTCAAAACATAAAAATAAGTAATATACAATTATTTTCACTTAAACATTCAAATTATTTGTACTTTATATTTATGTTTTAATTTGAACTTTCATTTCTGAAAATTTGATTGATTGATAAGCTTTTAGACTAATTTCATAAACAAATAAATCATATATGCATGTAGTTTAGAAAATTGAATAATCCAGATACTCATTTCACAACATCACAAACATATTAACCCAGGCGGAAAAATTATATATAGTTTATATATAGTGTGAAGTATTAAATATAATATTTATTTGCTTTATACATTTTTTGTACAAAACAAATTAATATTATATATAATACTTCACCTTATATATATGAACTATATATAATTTTTCTGCCTGGGAATTAATCAGTTCAAAACATAAAAATAAGTAATATACCATTATTTTCACCTAAACATTCAAATAATTTGTACTTTATATTTATTACGAATTTGAACTTTAATTTCTGAAAATTTGATTTATGAACAACCTTTTAGACTAATTTCATAAACAAATAAATCATATATGCATATAGTTTAGAAAATTGAATAATTCAGACACTCATTTCGCAACATCACTAACATTTGTAAAAAAAATATTAAATTTGAAATAAATTTATGTATAATAAATATAAATTTGACGAATCACTTCTTAACTCGGACATGATTTTCGGTTCGCAAAACAAAATACACGCATAAAGGTGGTAGTTGGGTGT